>CAIGRO010229287.1:0-18827 GCA_903798355.1 Fraxinus baroniana | reverse complement strand
GGGCGTAGCCGGATTAGAAAGGGAGAGTGGAAATGGTTTTTAGGGTTTGGGAAGAATTAAATTGGGGTTATATGATGGGTAGGGTAGAGAGAGTAAAGAAAATGAAAATGGTTAATTTGAATTTGTAATATAATTATTAATATAAATTTTTTTAATTATAACCTGATTTTTGAATAAACAAATTTTGAACGTGATTTGAAATTGAATCTTAAAACATTGGACTGTATGTTCCAGCCCTGGCCTACTCTTGCTGTTGAATTGAAGGGCCAGTCCAGCGAGGTCCACTAAGAAAATTGGAAGACGCTGGGATAAGGGCTAGTCCTGTTCAAATCTATTTGATAATTTTGTTAATCATTCTGTTCATTAAATTTAAGAAAAAATTCTATATCTTTGATTTTAGAATAATTATTTATGATTGACCCAATTGGTCGAGAAGATTTAAAGAAATCTACCTTCCGCACCCCGCACCCTCCTCGAGCCCGTACTGGTCGATTGGTCCAGAAGCTTTAGAAGAAATTTATCTCTCGTGCCCCACCCCAGTCCCACGAGCCTCTTAAAGGGAGAAGGAAAATCTTTGGCTAAAACGAGAAACACGTGTTGATGTGCAACTCAGACTAGTTGTGGGTGGTAGGTACCCAAGTCTTGGTATCAATAATCAAGATCTCAACAACCAAAGTTGGGTAAGTGTTTGTAGTTATCACTGCAATCATATTTGCTATGGCCCACATGATAAAGGACCGAGATTTTCCTAATTCTCTGGAAAGTTAGGTACTATGCAATTGCAATGGCAATTCCTTTATTATCTTTTGAATATTGTTCCCTTGGGATTGTCTTTTACATGGTATTAACTATCTTCCCTTCAAAGCTCCCATGATTTTGAGCTTCTCCTTCATCAATTCTCACCCATTTTTTTTCAATTCGGCATGTTGATCTATGATTTATCATTTACCGACTTAATATATCCATTTAACAGCACCTTAGAGATAATTTTTGTTGAAATGGTTACTAGTATTAGAAACTGGGTCATTCGGAGCATTACTATATCTTCCTATTTATTAATACCGATTTAGATTACATTGTATTTGGAAGCAAGATTTGCCTGATATATCCACTATCAAATGAGAGTTACGATTAAATAGAATACCTTTCATGAATATCAATACTGTGACATGCATAAAATATACAATGTATATTGATATGTGCAAAGTCATTACCCGAACACAAGCCTGTCAGTCCGAACACATTGGCCCAAACATTCCCACCACAACATTTTGTGACATTAGGCTCAGGCATGATCGATTTCATGCTTTGCCAGGAAGACCTATCTCTCTCTTTGTGCCCTATAAAAATTCTTATCCTACCCTAATTGCATCATATAATGTTGATCATCATCCAAATACCTAGACTCATGATCCATATCAAATTCAAAGATGTGATTTCATCACAACTCCACCACCTTACACAAAAAGGATAAGGATGTCATACTTCTCGACTTTCAGGATTCAACCACTAACCTCTATAAAAACAGAGATAAGGCTCATTAATCAGGTACGTTTAAAAAAAAATTAGTTCACATCCCTACGTAAAAAATTCTCTCTCTTACTTAAGTATCGGATGGGCGACGAGAACACACTTCAACACCTTTGTTTGAGGAACCAGAGATTCAGTTCCACCCATTTACAGTCATGAAAGAGGATTCCGTTCGTGCTCATTCATCGTCGTCAAGTTTGAAATTGTTAAGGTGCGAATTTTGGTAGTATCAGATGTGATTCCAAATTTGAGTTGGTAGACTTTCAATAGGTTGTATGGGATAATATGGACAAGTATTAAATAGGAAAAGAATAGTTCATTGTAATATCTAATATTGTATTTACATTATTATTATTATTATTACATGTTAATGTTAAAGAGAATGAATCGAAGTATCGAACTAAAAAGTTAAGTTGACAATAAAAAACGTGCAAAGAAATGAGACCCTTGGGAGGTTAGTGGGGTGGGCATTTTCAAATTGTCTTTTTTACTAAATGTTATCTTATTAATAATACGAAGTTTCTATAAGATTAATAAAAAGTAAACTTTATCATCATCATCATCAGAAACACGAGTCAAGTGGGTTTTGAGTTTTGACTAAAGCCAAGTTGGGAGAAACAATTAGAATCCGTTTGATTGGCAAAGATGGAAAGCAGAGACGGATATAGGGGGGTTGTTGTTTTTTTTTTCTCAATAGTTTTTCATGTGTAAATTATTTTTTTTCGCATATTAGCCCGATTTGAAATTTTGTAATCCGATCTTAAATCCAATCCTGAATCCGTCCCTATTATGGACACCATTATATTATGGATTAAGTACCTAAAGTATAACCCAAATAATATTGCTATCCATTTAGAAGTAAAATCTTGCATCCTTATCAAAACAAGTAATATTTTTACCCATAACCAAGAAACGAATAATCTATCAAAACAAGTATGAAAACAAAGGTTACCGAAAAGTAAGCTTTAGCAACTTCTAAGCTTAGCCGAATATGTGATCATGATCAGATAAGCTTGAAATGTTGAGAAATTATTTAATTTGTCGTGTGGGTCGATATAGGTAATTAATTGTGTATAAAGATTTGTGGAAATTACACAAAACCAAAACTTTAAAGATTCAATTTCAAAAATCAGATATTTCATTTTAAATATTAGATATTAAATATTAATTATACAATTTTCATCCCAAACCCTAATCAATTTCATCCTAATTTTCATCATTCTTCTCTCTTATCTCCGTTACTCTCTCTATCGATGCCACTCTCTTTCCTCTCTGTCGCAGCTCAGCCTCCACAAGACGACGCAATCTCGTCCGGCGACATCGCAACGGTGTATCACTGTGGAGGCATCGCTGTGAGTCGCTGCGTATTTCTTCCTTGGCTCTCTTCTCTCCGTCACTCCCTTTATCGACACCACTCTCCTCCGTTTTTGTCGGCAGCCCAGCCTCCACGAGAAGACGCAGAGGTGCAACGGTGCATCGCTGTGAGTCACCACCGCCGTGTAGATCCGTTCTTTTTTTAAAAAAAAAAAATTAGTGGTGTGGCGATTGTGGAGGTGTGCGGTGCGGTGGTAGGAACGAATATCTCTGGTGGGTGTGGTAGTAATGTGCGACTGTGGTGTTGTAGGTGCTTCTTCCTTTTTTTCAAAATTTTTGTGCGGTGATGGTGGAGGTGTGTGTGCGCAGTGGTGGGAACGGAGATCTCCGATGGGTGCTGCGGTGATGCAAGGCTATGGTGCTGTAAGTGCGATGGTGGTGCGGTGGTTGGTGTGATGGAGATGGTGGTGACATGGGCTATTGTTGTGTTTGTGGATTGGTTGTGATTGCGGTGGTAGTGTTGGTAGTGGTCGGCAACGATGATGGTAGAGTTGAGAATTTTTTTGGGTTGTAGGATAGGGGTGGTTGTGGAGGTTCTGTGGTTTTAATAGTGGTAATGCTGATTGTGGGTAGGTAGTGGTGGTCGTGGTGATGTCGGTATTTTTAGATAATGATTTGCTGCCGGGAGGTGGTGGTGGTGGTTCCAACGATGGGGTTTCAATTGTCATGCTATTGGTAGCAATGATGAGGTGGTAGCCACAACTATTAGTGGTTGTCACAGATTATTTGATTGTTTGTGTTCAATAAATTGATTAATATGTGATCAATAAACAATATTCGACCAGTGAAAAAGATAAATTGTGATCAAAAAATAATGTGTGATCTAAAAAATTGTTAATTTGTGATCGATAATTTGATAATTTGTGATTGTCTAATAAATCGCGATTTACAATATTTGTAATTGTGACCTATAAATAAATTGTGATGTTTCAATTTTTTATTTGTGACCGGTGAACAAATTGTGACCTATAAATTCTTTGAATTGTGACGTTAAAATAATTTGTGAGATATAAAATTACTGATTTGTGATCAATGAATAATATGTGACTAATTAATTTTATAAATTTGTGAACGGTGAAACTTTTCGATTTGTGATTGTGAAATAATTTGTGACCTATAAAAATTTTTATTGTGACCAATTAATTTATAATTTGTGATCAAATTATATGGAATTGTGACCTTTATATATATTTAATTAATAAATCTATGTTTAATTAATCAATTTATAAATAAAATTTGAAAAAATCAGACATTTGAGATTTTAAACCTTGGATTTTTAAAAATGAAATTGATGAAATTTAACCTCGTATTTATGATTTTTTTTCCCCTAAATGTTATCTTAAAATTAAGCTCAAAACTGAAGGATTTACTAAAGAATTAAGTAATTAAGTTTTGAACATCTAAATAAAATGTGAGTCGGATTATATGTGTAGAGCCAGTCCATTAGGATTGTATTTGACAATAGATCAAATACATATGGAAATTATATATAGGGCTAAAATCCCCAATTCATGTACAATTTTTTCATTCTTTGTGTCATTCCATTAACACAAGAATTCAAAAAGAATACATATTGAAAAAGGAGATCCAAAACTCACAATTAAAAATTTAAGAATTATAATCAAGAAGAATGAACCTAAGCAATCAAGATTATGCAGTATTAAGATTTAGTGGTCAATCTTAAAAGGTCAACCTTATTAAGAGGAGTAGCCCAAAATCTTTATTAATTGGTCTGTTTCAACATCATTTATCGATGTAGAATATATATCCCTTAACACGCCCCCGCAAGATGGTGGCTCATTTGAGCAGACCAATCTTGAAATTCACGTGTTCATTTTAGAGTTTTAACGGGATCAAATCGCTCGTTGGAGTATAATGAGCTCTGATACCATATTAAAATTTGGGATTTCATCTTAAAAGGTCAACCTTGAAATAGGAGTAGACCAAAATCTTTATTAATTGGTTTGTGTCAACATCATTTATCGATATGAAATATATATCCCTTAACATGGATCCCACTCGAACAATATAGGATGCGACACCCCCAGCAATTATTAAATCGTTGTTCAAATATCTCAATTCAAATACATTTTACCACCACACGCAACTAAGTTCACTTTCACACTAGCATACTACAAAATTCAACTCGCAAAAAGATTACTAAAATAATAAAGAAAGAATAAAATAAAAGAGAAATTAAAAAATGTCCATATAAAATAAGCATTTGCCGGCAAATGTCACATTGGATCTGTTATTTGTTAATTAATTGTACGTACTAAACTAGTATGATACTGTGACATTGTCAAATTAATCCTCAATTTCATCAGTTTTTGCTTGTTTTTGGTACACCTTGCGCATCGTTATCATGAGCTAAAATTGTTGTCTTGTTTTACTTTTAGAAATTATTTAATAATATTTATAATGACTCCAATAATCCAAAACAAATGAT
Organism: Fraxinus baroniana; assembly: GCA_903798355.1. Taxonomy (NCBI): domain Eukaryota; kingdom Viridiplantae; phylum Streptophyta; class Magnoliopsida; order Lamiales; family Oleaceae; genus Fraxinus; species Fraxinus baroniana. Next base: position 13,474 of record CAIGRO010229287.1, on the reverse strand, counting down.
GGAATTGGATTTGTTGTCATTTTCTAAATTGATACATTCTACAATTAATGATCAAAGAAAATTAGCAGCCTGCAATATCATCGAACTACCTTAGAGATATAGATGACGTCAAACTTCTATAACATTTTTAAAATCTTGGTTATTATACAGTGCTGTAGATTGCTTTATTCGACATATCAAATAAGTCAAACATGCTTATATATATGTTTGGTTTTATTTTATTCGACAACGCCCCCACAAAATAATGAAAATAAATAATATTTTTTCGGTATTATCATGTTCAAAGACGTCGAGTTAAACCTATCACCCGGTCTAGGATTTCATCTAGACACATAATGCACAATAGGAATATCAATCCGTCGAGTTATATATATGTTGATTTTGAATCATGATTATCTAAAAAATTTACATATAATCTTATCTAATAAATTAAATTCAAGGACTGTCCTCATGTGCATGTGGTACGATCGCACATGGTCCAAAAATTATGGGGCACTATAATTTTAACAGTTATATTTTTGTATTTATAATTTTTAAAATTTAAGATATTTTTTTTTTTCCGTCAAGTTAAATGACACAATATTTATAGGAGAAAAAGGGGCCGAGAATTATAATATTATATGGACATTTATTAGTTTGACATATTATAGAAAAACACATTAATGGTATAATTTTTTTTCCATATAATAGACAAATGATGACTCTATCCCCATTTAAATCTAGACTTTGATTAATTAGATTAATCAAATTGGATTGAGAGTAGATTTGGTAAAATATAGCCAACATCCCCAATTCAAATGCCCCAATTAATAAACGACTTGTCCATCAGTTAAACCAATTTGTCCTAGTCTCTCCTCTCTTCCAATAAACCTAAAATTAGATCGGCCACAAAAATCGAACGTTATACCGTGCAGGATGCATCTACAAGTATTATAACTTATAAGTTTACTTCGACTTTGTTAGTCCTCAAAATTCGACTTATGTTATGGATGTATAGTGATCGATTAGTTGGTCATCTAGATTTTTTATTTAGTAATTTATTTTTTAAAGGGGTAAATAAATTCTAGATTACTTGATATTATTGATTTTCTTCATATTTTTATTTGGTTGGTTGGTGGTGCACATGTTTTTGAAAAATCTAGATAAATTTTGTCGAGTTTATATAGTTTTTCCTGGTTTTATCATTACCTCGATTCTATTTTTGAGTGGTATATTTTTGTAATACAATACCCAAACTAATATAAAGCTTTGTTGTTTTTCAAGAGTGACACTTTTAATATTTTTGTACGGTGCACCAAAAATCTGAGGGTTGGCCCTACTTAAACTTTTAGATCAAGTTATTAAGCATGATATCAACAAGCAAATGTATGGATTCAAGTTTCGACACCATCCATATAAATGAAACGGGACTTTGATAGAAAAATATGAACAACGCCTACACGTAAGGAGAATATGTTGAAGATAATATTTGAACGATATAAATGTAACATTATCTAATAGCTTAAATCAAGTGGTTCAACGTGCTGAGACTTGATTTTGCATTTTCAGAAATTAGCATTATTAAGAGAGGCAATACAAGCCCTTATTGGTATATTTATATTTAACCCCAAATGAGCAAAAGAAAAGCATGTAATTGAAAATTAAGTACGTAGAATAAAAAGTTTTAAAAGATGGGAGACAATCATGAGTTTATTACTTTGTGATTGACAAGTATGTTTTACTCACGAGTTTTATATAATTTTAACTTAATTGTTGGTTAAATCTTATGAGTATAGAACACTTTTTATGTGTTTGTTAATATTTTTTTATAGGTTGGTGAGGTGGTGAATAACGGTGTCAAAGTGAATAAACAAGCTAAAAAATTAAGGAAAATAAGTAGAGTCAATGCCCAAGCACCATACATGGAGCTCTCATATGCTTAAAAACTGAAATTCGAAGAAACAACACAGCGCCTAGGTAGTGCAATTTCCCAGAAGCAGTAGGTAAATAACATAGATGTAGCGCGTTCTAGCACTTAGGTGTCGTGTCGTTTGCACTAGAGTTACACAATTTTGGCCCGTTAAAAGTTCACAAAGACTCCAAATTTGAGAAACACAAGAAAAGAAGTATAAATAGTAGAAATGAGGCACTTTTGGGGGATTTCATACCTTGAGAGGCACAAAATACAATTTGAGAATTCGAGAGAAAATTAAAAGGGAGAAAAACAAGGAATAAAGAGTTAGGGTTTAAAATCAAGATTGGAGGCAAGAAGAGAACCTGGTGCAAGATTCATCATTTTTTCTACATCTTAATTTTTAAACCTGGCGATGTATTCAATGCAAATTTTTAGTTTTTCTTTCATTATTATGAGTAGCTAAATTTTCTATTAGGGCAAACAATATAATCTTTTGAGATCCTTTATTTCTTTTATTCACGGGTAAACTCTTTCATTATTTATGTGTTTATTTTGATCATGTACTTAATGCTTTGAATTAATTGATCACTAATTCAATGATTATGTGAATTTATTACAAATTGAGGGGTGAATTTTAAATTTAGACCACATATCAAAATTCAATAATCTAGTATAACGTGTAGAGATACATATATTAATTATTATTGTCTTAGATGAATTTTTAGAACTAATATTTCATTTAACTAAACTTGATTTACATAGAGATATATATGAGATTAAATTAGTTAGATGAACTCAATGAGAACTCGAGAGGTGTAAATTGAGTACAATAGAAAAATTCGATTGAATACTACATTATGTTATGAATATTGAATTAAAATTTAAAGGTTATCAATAGATGAAATTGTTGAGCCCTAATATCTTTTCCATATTTGAAACACTAAATCGATTTTTTTGTGCATCCACTTATTTTCAATTAATTAAATTAAAAATCACAACAAATCATGTCTCTTTGTTTGTTTTCGTCAGATAGTAGATAAAAATAGTAAATTAAGTATTAAAATCTAGTCCTCTTGAGAACGATAATCCGAACTCAAAAGTCCACTATATTACTTATTACGATACCGTATACTTACGATATAAAAAATACAACAAATTGGCTCCCAAGTTGAAATATCCAGAGAATTTTACTTTGCTTATTTCAATTAAAGATTTTTGTGTTATCAATGTATTGTGTGACACAGGTGCTAGTATAAATTTAATGTCATATTCTGTTTAAAGAAAATTAGGATTGGGTGAAGGTCAAATCAACATCAATAACAATACAATTAGCTGATAGAACAGTTTTAAAACCATGTGGTAAAGTTGAGGATGTGTTCATAAAAGCAGGAAGTTTAATATTTCCAGTGGACTTCATTGTGTTGGACATACTAGAAGATCAAGACATTCCAAATTAGCAACCGATCAAACCCCGATTGACATGGAGAAGGGTGAGTTGAGCAACCTTCCAATAAAAATGATTGCTGTAGAACTGATGAAGAAAGACCACCTGATCAACGAATCTGTCATAATAGAAAATCAAATTTCAAGGGACTTTTTGGTGGAAATAAAAATGGAAATATCAAAATATGAAGAACAAAAAAAGGGTGTATAAATGAGAATTGCACAAAGTGTAAGGACGGCATAACTTGGTTCGAGCCACCTTAATCAATCATGACAAAAAGTCAAGCTAATGACTTTAAAGAAATGCTTCTTCAGAGGTAAACCAAGATCTATTTCTTTCTTATTACTTAGTTTTCAATTTTAGGACTATTTATTTTATTGTTGTAACATTCTCATTGTGTTGTTTGTAGGAAGAATCTCAAATTTGTGTGCAACAACGTGGTTAGAAAGAACACCCATATCCATCTCATTAGGGTGATGGCAATGACACAAACTGATGTATTTGAATGAATCATGTGTTTGAGTTTAATTTTTTGCTTATCCATGTGAAGCATGACAATATTTATTCACGATAATTGAGTCTAGTATTGTACAGGAACATGAAGATTTATATGTATAGGCTGAATAGTTGATTTAGGGGCTTAATCCCTTTATCTTTGATTCACAACATCATTTAACCGTATACATAATAATTTGGTGTGTTTTAGCCATTAAAAGAAATAATTTAAGATTGTGGTGATTCCGTGCATGTGCAAAAGATTTGTGTGGATTGTCTTTAACTTTCTAGTATAAGCTTGGTGATGACCGAATGCTATGGATCTAACCTCTGTAAATTTTGCTTTTCTATTATAGAAAATAAGTATTACGCTTATTAAGCTTATGTCTCACGTCGGTACCTCTTTTACTCGAGTTAGTAAGTATGAATGGGTATCTTGAAACCTAGTACCTTTTGGGCTGAAAATAAAATATCAGCAAGTGTGCAAGCAAGAATTGACTGTTTTGAGAACTAGATTACTAGTTGATTTGAATCACTTGGTATAAACTTGATTGTTTAAGCACTTATAATTGGGAGAATCATCACATGATTGAATTGTTGACGTTATTGGTTAGATTAAACTAAATTTAAGTGGTGTAAGGAAGTGATCAAATAAATTATGACACCTTCAGGAAAGAATAAAAAAGATTGGGGTGTGTGATACGAGCAAAGAAATGAGATAATTGACCATTGAAAGTTGGGAATTGAACAACTTGTGAATGTACAGCATTACACTTGATTCTTCACATACACTGATTTTGCATTGGATAAGTGGAAGTTTGGCTCTTGTATTGTGATCTTGAAGACGTTCATAAATATGATATAATGTTCTCACTACTAAGCCAAACTGCAAGCTATCTGACTAAGTTTGCGTTTGTGTGTCTTCTCTTAGTGATTTTCTTTTTCTTTGTGTCTACTTGAGTTTAGGGATATTTGACAAGTGTGGTTTATTCATGAGTTTGATACAATTTTAACTTGATTATTGGCTAAATCTTGTGTTGTTTTATAGGTTAGTGAGATGGTGAAAAAGGTGCTAAAGTGAAGAAACAAGCCAACAAACTAAGGAAAATAAGTAAAGTCAGCGTCCAGGCTCCATACTTGTACCGCTTGGACGCTTAAAAACTAAAATTTCAAGAAACAGCACAGCGCCTAGGTACTACAATTGCCCAGAAGCAGCAGGGAAATAACATAGATATAGCGTGCCTTATAGCGCATGGCATCATGTCGTCTGCACTAGAGTTACACAGTTTTGGCCCGTTAAAAGTCTAGAAAGACTCCAAATTTGGGAAACACAAGAGGAGAAGTATAAATAGTATAAATGAGGCACTTTTGGGGGAATCCATACCTTAAGAGGCATAAGAAACAACTTGAGAATTCGAGAAAAAAACCAAAAAGGGAGAAAAATAAGAAATCAAGATTGGAGGCAAGAAGAGAACTTGGTGCAAGATTCATCATCTTTTCTACATCTTAATTCAAAACTCAGTGATATATTAAATGCAAATCTTTAGTTTCTCTTCCATCATTATTTTTTTTAGTTAAATGAGGGTAGGATCTCTGAGATTTTATTAAAATGCCCTCACTTATGGTGAATGAATACCGTGGTTACATAAGGAAATAATGAAAGCAGTAAATGAGGAAGTACCACTTCCCTTACAATGAAAATAAATAATAAAGGATAAATGTAAACCTATAAAAAATGAATTATTACTTCTTTTACAATAAGAACTAATGCAAGTATAGACAAAAATAAGAATAAAAAATAAAAATCATTCTCTAATGCTGGAGAACTCCATGTCTATCAATGTGTACGAGTGCCCTAATATGTCGTGGTAGGTCAGATGTTCCATATGTTTGATATCGTCGATAATCCCAACCTTCTGCAGTAAGAGCATTTGCAACTTGATTCCCCTCTCTGTAGATGTGGGAAACTATGTCTCAATCAAATGATACGATGTCTGTGATCTATCCGAGTATACCCTGGATAGTCCATGATCCTCCTCCTCTAGTGATGCGGTGAATAGACACCATAGAATCTGACTCAATTCAAATGTCCGAAAGATACAATCCTCCAGCTAGTAGAATCCCATCATTCAATGATTTTATGAATTATTACTAATCGAGAGGTGACTTTTAGATTTAAACCACATATTAAAATCCAATAATCTAGTATAACATGTAGAAATATTTATACTAATTATTGCGGTCTTAGATGAATTTTTAGAACTAATATCTCGTTTAACTAATCTTGATTTACATAGAGATATAATTAGTTAAATAGGCTCAATAGGAATTCGAGAGAGGTAAATTGTATATAATAAAAGAATTTGATTGAACACTATATTAGGTTATGAATCTTGAATTAAGATTTAAAGGTTATCAATAGATGAAATTGTTATGCTCTAATATCTATTCCATATTTGAAACACTAAATCGATATTTGTGTGCATCCACTTATTTTCAATTAGTTAAATTAAAAATTAGAGCAAATCACGATTCTTTGTTTTCTTTTTTTTGTCACATGTTAGTTAAAAATAGTAAATTAAACATTAAAGTCTAGTTCTCGTGGAACGATAATCCAAACTCAGAGGCCTACTATATTACTTATTACGCTATCGTACACTTGAATATAAAAAATGCAACAGTGATCATTTGTAATCAGTACTGCATAAGTTTGGTAATGTGTATTGTACAAGCTACAATTCTAGGTTGTCCATATAAATAGTGAGCAGAGATCATGCTCATAATCTTCAAGCCATGCAATATCTTTCTTATATGTTATCAAAGTTCTAGTTTTTTGTTATACATCCTATTTGGTTATAACCTTGGTATTAGAGCCATAATAAAATAATATTCATGTAATAGGCCTCTACGATTGCTAAGTCTTTTCATTCTTTTTATTTTCCCTACTAGTACATAGTGCCATGTTCATCTCATACTCGACGTTTGGAGGAATATGCTATGTGGTTGCCTTGAATAAGGATCATCTCGAAAAATCCTAAAGTTGAAGTTGTGAGAAGATATCTCATAATAGTTTTCACGTAGAAACAATAGAGTCGGTACCTTGAGGCTTCTTTCTGATTGTTGTGTGTTGATACCTTGAGACTTCTTTTTGATTGTTGTGACAATGTTGTATACTCAAGGTTAATCAAGGAGATAGAAACATCTCAAAATATGAGTTCAATCAAGCCTCAAAAGTTCATCCTTATCCTACTCAACTTTGCATTCTAAGAAAAATCTTGTTGTCCAAAGTAGATTTATCTTTGTGAAGTAGAATACTTAAAATGAAGACAACAAGGTCCCACCATCACCAACATAACTCACTAAGCCTGACATATCAGTAAGAAAAGTCCTAGAGTAACAATGAGTCCTAAAGTTTATCATATCTCCATCAAGATCTATTTTTGCCAAGGACTAGCCTAACCTCTTGGTTCTAAAAGTTCTTAGTTCATGCATCTAAAGCAGAACTGATGAATTATGTATGACACTTTTGTTGTTACCAAGTTGTATTGTCACACATAATTTGTTCCATTATCTAGCTTATGTTTTGATGGTTGTCAGGCTAGTTTAGTTTGATATCAAGTTCATGTAATTGAAAAGCAATGTGGAGTGGTAGTAGGTAGACTAGTGAGTAGAAAATCATTTTGAATTGTACCTCATCTATGGCTAAAAGTATAAGCCACGTTCTATCATTTTCATTGTGTGTGAAATATTATTTCCCTCCTCTTTGTCTTCTAAAAATTCCATCAATGGTATCAGAGCTTCCGATGATATTTGAAGAAGTCGAAAAAGAGTAGAAAAATTGAAAAAACAGAGTGTTCTGTGCAAATTCGGTGAGAAAGAAGCAAAATCAGTAAGAAGGAAGCATATACGGTAAGCAGCTTGTAAATTCGGTAAGCTACTTGCGAATACGGTGACTTGTGTGAAAATCGGTAAGTGTTGTGCAAATTCGGTAACTTCAAAATGAGTGAGTATATGCAAATTCGGTATGCTATGTCAAATCCGGTAAGCTCTTTACAAATCTGGTAAGCTCTGCTCTTCGTTTTTCCTTTAGTCTAAGCAAATTATTGAGAGAAAACAAGTAAGGAACCTTCACTAGCCAAACGAGTGAGTTAGAGTGATAGCTTCCAGTGGATTTTCAACACCCCTTCCGTTAGCTTTCAATGGAGAAAATTATAATTTCTAGGCTATGAAGATGAAGGCATATCTCAAGGCTTATAATCTTTATGAGATAATTGAGATTGGAATTGAACCTCCACCATTGAGACCTAACCCTACGGTTGCTCAAATCAAACAACACAGTGAAGATGTTGCCAAAAAGTTTAAAGATATCTCTTGCATTCAGTCTGCTATTTCATATTCTATATTCACAAGGATAATCACTTGTGAAACATCAAGGAAATGTGGGATATACTGAAGGACGAATTCCAAGGAAGTGAGAGAACCCGGCAAATGCAAGTTCTGAATCTGAGAAGGGAGTTTGAAACTCTAAAAATGAAGGATTCAGAATCTATCAATGATCTCTTTGATAGGTTGATGAATGTGGTAAATCAAATCAGGTTGTTGAGTGATGATTTGCTAGATAAGAGAATAGTGGAGAAGGTGTTAATTAGTCTGTCAGAGAAGTTTGAGTCCAAGATTTCTTCACTTAAAGATTCAAGGGACTTGGCTAGCATCTCTTTAGCTGAACTAGTAAATGCCCTTCATGCCACTGAACAAAGAAGATTGTTAAGGCAAGAAGAGCAGACTGAAGGTGCTCTGTTTATAAGGGGGAAGCAGAGAACTCAAACAAGGTTTGGTAGAAAGAAGCCACAAAACGTGAAAAAGGAAGAATGAGATACTAAGTATCCTCCTTATTTAAAAGGAAAGGCCACTCACCTAAATGGTGTTGGTTTAGACCTGGTGTTCAATGTCGGTCTTGTAAACAATTCGGACATATAGAAAGAGTCTGTAAAAATCCGAAGAAAAAGAAAGAGTTGCAGCAGGCCAAAGTTGCAGAAGATCAATCTGAAGAGCATATGTTCTCAGCCATAAACTTCACAGCCACTAGTAAAGTTGAAACTTGGTTACTTGACAGTGGTTGCACTCACCATATAACTTCAAACTCAGTTATCTTTGTGGAGATGAATGATGACTATAGATCAAGAGTAAAGGTAGGAAATGAAGAGTATGTTGAGGTGAAAGGAATTGGTAAGATTTCAGTTCAGACATTATCAGGTACTAAATTCATTTATGATGTTTTGTATGTTCCAAATATTGATCATATTGATCAGAATTTGATAAGTGTTGCCAATTAATTGAGAAGAAATATACCTTAATGTTTAAGGATAGTAGATGTACAATTTTGGACCAAAATAATCTGGAACTAATGACAGTAGAAATGAGGCATAGGAGTTAACCCGTGGAGTGGAAGAACATAAGTTTACATGCCAATACTAGTACTAAAGTAGAATCTGAATTATGACACAAATGTTTTGGGCATGTTAATTATATCTCACTTAAACATTTGAATGAATTGGAGTTGGTTGAAGATATGCAAAAAGCACGTGATGCAGCCTGTATTTATGACATTTGTCAAATGGGAAAATAAACTAGACTGCCCTTTCACAAAAATCAGTCTAGGAGAGCTCAAACCAGACTTCAACTGGTTCATTCTGATGTCTGTGGACCTATGAGAACTTCAACTTTGAATGGCAGCAAATACTTTGTTCTCTTTATTGATGATTTAACTAGAATGTACTGGGTTTATTTCCTTAAGATGAAGTTTGAGGTGCCGTAGTATTTCAGAAGTTCAAGAATTTAGTAGAGAATGAAAGTGATTGCAAGATAAAAGCTATAAGGATTGACAATAGGGGACTGAGTACACTAGCAATCAGTTTGACAAATTTTGTGAGGAAGTAAGGATCAAACATCAGTTGACAATCCCTTACTCACCTTAGCAAAATGGAGTATGTGAAAGGAAGAATAGGACAGCTATGGAAATAGCAAGGTGTTTAATACTAGAAAAGAGTGTACCTAAAGTCTTTTGGGCTGAGGCAGTGAACACTTCAATATACCTACTCAACAGGCTGCCTACTAAAGCCTTGGACAAACTAACTCCTTATGAGGCTTGGTATAGAGTTAAGACAAATGTCTTTCACTTGAGAGTGTTTAGAAATGTGTGCTATATGCACATACCTGATGTCAAAAGAGATAAGCTAAGTCAGAAAGCAGAGGCAGGAATTCTAGTTGGCTATTATGACAATGCTAAGGGTTATAGAGTTTATAATCCTCAAACCAACAAGATGGTTTCCAGCATAGATGTCAAGGTTGATGAAAGTTCTTCATGGAATTGGGAATCAAATGTTGTGGATAGAACTGAGGCTTCAATGTTGATTTCTCAAATGAAGATGCTGGTAATGATGAAGAAGAAATAGAAGATGATGCTGAACTTGAAAGTGAGTCAGATTTAGAAAATGAAGTGTTGAGAACAAGATCCCTTCAGGATATTTATACTACTTGTAATTCTGCAATTCATGAGCCTACAAGTTATAATGATGCTGCACAATCAAAAGAGTGGATAGAAGCCATGAAGGATGAGCTTATGGCAATTGAAAATAACTAGACTTAGGCTACTTGTTGACAGACCAAGAAACAAGAATGTCATAGGAGTCAAGTAGGTGTTCAGAACCAAGTTAAATGCAGATGGTTCAATCAATAAACTCAAAGCTAGGCTGGTGGTTAAAGGGTATTCTCAGCAATTTGGAATTCATTTTAAAGATACCTTTGTACATGTTGCCAGACTTGAGACAATAAGAGTATTGTTTGCATTGGCTGCACATTCAAATCGAAAGATCCATTAGCTGGATGTAAAGTCTGCTTTTCTGAATGGGGAGTTAAGTGAGAAAATTTTCATTGATCAGCCTGAAGGCTTTGTCAAAAAGGGTGAAGAAGATAAGGTGTATTTGCTAAAGAAAACTTTGTATGGCTTGAAGCAGGCATCTAGAAGCTGGTATGGCAAAATTGACAGCCATCTATGTAAACTTGGATTCAACAGAAGTGTAAATGAACAAACTTTGTACATCAAACTAGTGGAGGATGATCTGCTCATAATTTCACTTTATGTTGATGATCTCTTAGTCACATGAAGTAATGAAGGCTTGATCAATGAGAAAAAGAATGAATTGAAGAAAGACTTTGAGATGACTGATTTAGGGAAGATGAAATACTTTCTTGGAATGGAAGTGGATCAGTCTGATAGAGGAATTTTTGTTTACCAGCAGAGATACGCCAGGGAAATATTGAAGAACTTTCATGTGAAAAATTGCAAGCCAGTAAACACTCATTTGGTCCAGAATTTGAAGTTGATAAAGGATGATAGTGCAAGCGAAATCGATGGAAATGTGTATAGAAACCTAATTAAATGCATGTTGTATCTTTCAGCTACAAGGCCTGACATTATGTATGCTATGAATTTATTATCCAGACTCAAACAAGGGTCCAGCCAAATTCATTTTCAAGTTGTCTAGAGAGTTCTAAGGTATATCAAAGGAACTGAAAATTAGCTCCAGTAAATCAGAAAAACTGGTGTTGACAGGGTTCACTGATAGTAATTATATCTGTTTAATAGATGATATGAAGAGTACTTTCGGTTATGCCTTTTATGCTAGATCAAGTCTTGTCTGTTGGAATTCAATTAAGTAGAAAACTGTGGCTCAATCCATGGCTGAGGCAGAATATATAGCCGTAGCTGAGGTGACAAACCAGGCTATATGGCTGAGGAAAATCTTGAATGATCTGAAACATCAACAATCAAAATTAACCACCATTTTGTGTGATAATCAATCAGCAGTTGCCATTGTGAAGAATCCAGTATTCCATGGTAAGACTAAATACATTAATATCAAGTACCATTTCATAAGGAAAGCACAAAAGAAGAAGTTGGTGAAATCAGTGAAAACTTGCAGATTTCTACAGTGTATTGTGATAGTCAAAGTGTCATCCTACGACTAAAGATAAGATGTTCCACAAGAGGACTAAGTACATTGGTGTAAATTATGACTTTGTGCATGATGTAATTGCTCGTGGTGATATTGTAGTGTGCAAGGTCAAGACCAAGGGGAATCCCATTGATATGATGACAAAACCACTTCTTATTACTAGGTTTGAACATTGCTTGAATTTAGTTAGTGTTTGTCATTGATTTAGCCCAATGGGGCTTGTTTGGAAAAGGTGGGGTGGTGTTTACTTTAGAGATATATTTTGGAATTCCTTGTACTGGAATTTGGTTCAAGGTGGAGATATTTTATGTCCCAAATTCTATTGAATAATTGGAGTTTTGGTTGTATTCACTTTAAAGGGATCGAAATTACATTGGGATTGGAGTTTTAGTTGGAAAATGGAGTTTGGATAAGTCATTAGGTGAATTTGTCCTGAAAGTTAACGCCTCAGCGCTCTACGTGCAATGTCGTTCTACCACTCGATTGCCGCATATTTATCCAACCTAAGCACGGGCCTGTTTCACGCCTTGACACATTTTCTCTATTCCTATTTATCTACAACTTGGTTTTGAGGGTTCATATATATTCTCCATAACCTGTATTAGGGATATAACATTCAAACAACATTTTGAAAGCCTAGATCTTAATTGAGAGTATTTGGATCTAGATTTATACACACATTCATTATTGAATTATAATAAAATTCTCCTCTCCTGCCCATGATTTTTTTTTTGTCTTGGGTTTCCATGAATAATCTCTCTGTTCATGTTTGTTTTATCTATTTCATCTTGCTATTATCTTGTGATCAATTCACAACATCTTATAGGAAGGTTATATTCATCAACATGATTACGTACACTGCGTAATTTCTCGAGGAGCACCTGTGATTTAGTTGGACCTTCATATTACTAGAGACATGGGGACCTATGATAGAAATTTGAGAATATGGTAACATGTATAGTTTCAATATTCAAATTGTTTGGATAGTAGCGATACAGACATGTTGGTATTCCAAAAAAATTGGTATCCAAAAGGGGAAAAGCATAGTTACGAGGGTAATACTATTTCTTTGATGGAGAGTAATTGCAATTCAAATAACTTCAAAATGAACATGGGTATAATCTTACTTTTTCCACTGCCGTAGGAAATCTTCTTGGAGGTTCAAGGGAATCAATTGTCCTTCTTCAATTGTAGGAGAACTAAGCTCCATTGGAGTCGAGAGACTAGTAGTAATTCCTTTGTAGAAGTATATTTTGACGGAGATTGAATATTCTTTCGGACTCTCGTTATTGACATGGAAGAATAATGACTACTTTGTTTGCATTTAAAAGAGGTAAGATGATGATGGTGTTAGTCTAATGCCCATTTTTATAGTAAGTATATTGTATCAACATTATGACTAACGTTCAATTATTCATGTGTTAGAATTTGCAATAATAATCTAAGGTTCCATGATCGTATGAAATATAACAAATTGTATATTCGACGATTTGGGTAAAGTGAGACACAATTCGTTATATGATCAAAATATGTCGCTCACAATCGGTACATAAAGTTAGAAGCTTTATGTTGATAATGTTGTATTGTTCTTATTAAAATTTGTCTAGAACTGGGAATAAGAATAGT
>CAIGRO010229252.1:11322-27183 GCA_903798355.1 Fraxinus baroniana | reverse complement strand
ATTCTTGCCAAAGAAATTATTCAACTCATTTCTAATTTTGAAGTCGAGCCATACTTCCACCTTAAGGACAAGGTGGATTTTTGGGCGGCAGGTAATGATAGGCCCCAAGTTATCAATTCATGCTTGTTAAGTCCCATTCTAGAGTGTTCCATTTCAGTTAGTTATTAGGGGTAGTCTGGGGAATAAAAAGGGGGGGAATAAAACCGGTGAAAAATGAACAGAATAAAGAAAACACTACAAGAAAGGAATTATTTCTAATATATTTAACTCATCACATTACATGTATTTATACATCAAGGAAGTACAACAGAGTCCTCTATTTTAAGGAGAGCTACATAATTGAGATAAACACAATTTTAAAATTGAAATTTAGATAATGAAACAAACTTAATCCTAACAATAAGAAGATCAAATCTGTCAACAAACAGCCCTTAATTTCCGAGATCTTCAACACTCCCCCTCAAGCTGGGCTATACAAATTAAACAATCCTAGCTTGTCCATCATTTTCTCAAATACGGGTTTAAATAAACCCATCGTCAATACATCAGCGACTTGATCGGATGAAGTCACATATATCATACTGATCGTCCCATCTTCTATCTTTTCTTTAATGAAGTGTCTATCTACCTCTACGTGTTTAGTTCTATCGTGCTGAACAGGATTATGTGAGATTGCAATAGCAGCCTTGTTATCACAGTAGACTTTCATGGGTTCATTTCTCTTAATACCAAGTTCGTTCAATAACAACTTTAGCCATATTATTTCACAAATTCCATGCGCCAATGCTCTGAATTCAGCTTCGGCACTACTCCTAGCTACAATTGTTTGCTTTTTACTTCTCCAAGTCACTAGATTACCCCAAACAAAGGTACAATAACCTGTTGTAGACCGTCTATCCATCACTGATCCTGCCCAATCTGCATCAGTAAAAACTTCAATAGATCTCTTAGCATTCTTTTTAAAGAACAGACCAAATCCTGGAGTCCCTTTTAAGTATCTTAAAATCTGATAAACTGCTTCCATGTGCTCTTCGAAGGGTGAATGCATAAATTGGCTCACAACACTAACAGCAAAAGCAATATCAGGTCTTGTATGAGATAAATAAATGAGTTTATCTACCAGACGTTGATATCTCCCTTTATCAACAGGAGTACCTTCTAGACAGTCACCCAACTTGAGATTAGGATTCATAGGAACATCAGCAGGTTTACTCCCTAACATACCCGTTTCTTCTAAGAGATCCAAAATATATTTCCTCTGTGAGACAGAAATACCATTCCTGTTTCTAGCAATCTCCATTCCAAGAAAGTATCGTAAAGGGCCTAGGTCCTTTATCTCAAATTCGGTTGCAAGAGCTTTCTTTAATCTCTCTATCTCTTCATAATTATCACCTGTTAGAACAATATCGTCCACATAAACTATTAGAATAGTAATTTTTCCTCCTAAGTACCTGTAGAACATAGTATAATCTGATTGGGTTTGCTTATATCCTTGTTGGCACACAGCTTTCATGAATCTCCCAAACCACGCTCGTGGAGATTGTTTTAGCCCATATAAGGATTTTTCAAGTTTACAGACTTTTCCTTGATTTTTAGCTTCATCGAATCCTGGAGGTAATTCCATATATACCTCTTCTTCCAAGTCACCATTCAGGAAAGCATTTTTTACATCCAGTTGGTGTAGTTTCCAATCTAGGTTTGCTGCTAGAGACAAGAGAACCCTTATAGTATTCATTTTAGCAACTGGAGCAAAGGTTTCTTGGTAGTCTACTCCGTAAGTCTGAGAATATCCTCTTGCTACTAATCTGGCTTTGTAGCGTCTACCGAACCATCTGATTTGTACTTTACCGTAAAAACCCATTTACACCCAACTGTCGACTTCTCTTTCGGTTTCTCTACAATCTGCCATGTCTTACTTTTATTTAGAGCTGTCATTTCTTCTTCAACTGCTTTTCTCCATTCTGGCATAGACAAAGCTTCCTGAATGGACTTTGGTATTTCAATTGATGAAAGGTTTGCAGCAAGAGCCTGAACAGATTTGGATAAGTGGCTATATCCAATGAAATTTGATATAGGATGTTGTGTACAGGACCTAACACCTTTCCTTAGAGCTACAGGGACATCCAAATCATTAAAGCCAAACTTCAGATCAAATGAATTACCTGAATCCTGGGCAGTTTCATGGCCTGAATTTAGGACAGATTCATGGCTCTGTTGTCGGTCCATGAGATGTTCCACTATTTCAGAATTTTTTTTCCTTGAATAAACACGTAACTCTGGAGCTGTTGCAAGTTGTTTATCTTTTCCTGTTATCAAATTTGGCTGAGATTGTAGAGAGGAATCAGTATGTGGAGGTGGAGGATTTGTTGATAAGGAATTATGTGCAGGGGAAAGAGGACTTGTTGATATGGACTCGGATATGGAAACAGGCATTGAAAGAGTAGTGTGCTCTCTTAGTTCTTCAGTGGGTAATTCTATTGGTATGTCCCAAAAATTTCTCTCACTATCGTGTTTCTCCCCCTGAGGCGAAATTTGGGAAAAATAAGGTTGAGACTCAAAAAATGTAACATCTGTAGAGGTATAATATTTGTGAGTTTCTGTGGAATAACACTTGTAACCTTTTTGGGTAGGAGAATAGCCTAAGAAGACACACTTTCGAGCTTTAGGATCCAACTTAGTACGTTCATGATCGTGAATGTGGGTAAAAGCAGTACAACCAAACACTTTTAAAGGTATAGAAAGAATAGATCGAGTTTGTGGGTATATTTTGGATAAAACTTTTAATGGGGTTTCATAATTATGAACACGAGTGGGCATCCTATTTATAAGATAGCAAGCAGTAAGTATGGCATCCCCCCAAAAGTGTTTGGGAACACTACTAGTAAACATAAGGGCTCTAGCAGTTTCGAGAAGGTGACGATTTTTTCTTTCGGCGATCCCATTTTGTTGAGGTGTAATGATGCATGAACTTTGGTGTATGACACCTTTTTCAATGAGAAAATCTCCCAGAATATGATTGAAATATTCACGTCCGTTATCGGTTCTAAAATTTTTTATTTTAGTATCAAATTGAGTTTGAACCATTGAATAAAAATTTTTGAAAACTTGTGCAGTTTCAGACTTGTCTTTTAACAGATAAACCCAACATACCCGTGTGTGGTCATCTATAAATGTTATAAACCATCTTTTTCCAGTAATATTCTTAATCCTTGAAGGACCTCATATATCGCTATGAACTAGAGTAAAAGGAGATGAAGGTTTATAATTATGTGAAGGAAATGAAGACCGAGAATGTTTAGCAATTTGACAAATTTCACACTGGAACTTGTCTTTATTACGACACAAAGATGGAAATAAATACATAAGATATTGAAAACTAGGATGACCAAGGCGACGATGCCATAACATTATTTGTTGTTCTTTAGAAATAGACTCACAACTTGCAGTTTGAGCTTGTTTATTCAAGTTGACTTCCTCCATGAAATAGTATAGTCCCTCATGTTCTTTAGCATTGCCAACCCTCTTCCCCGAAATCAGGTCCTGAAATATACACATAGAATCAGTAAAATTGACACTGCAATTTAAGTCTCTAGTTAACTTGCTAATAGAAAGAAGATTGCAAGAGAGATTCGGAACATGTAAAACAGATTTTAATTCGAAAGATAAACTGAGTTTAATTGTTCCAATTCCAGCAACCGGTGAGATAGACCCATCTGCAATTTTCACATTAAAATTTCCAGAACATGGTGAGTAAGAGTGAAACAATTTCTCACACCCCGTCATATGATCGGTAGCTCCCGAATCAATTATCCAATATTCAACATTACACCTGCTAGTTAATGCTGTTATATAATTACCTCGCTGAGCTATTAAACTAGAGGATGACGTGGGATTTGAATCTGGAGTAATCAATTTATATAACTGCTCCAGTTGGGCTTTTGTAAAAGAAAGTGAAACATTTTCAGGTTGCTTAGTGGAAGAAGAAAACTCGGTGTTGCTATGAAAACCGGAAGCATCACGTGCCCTAGATTTATCACGATAAGTCTGATTTGGCCGTCCATTATCACGGGTCAGTAGTTTTCTGTTTGGTCGTCCATGTAATTGCCAGCACCAATCTGTGTTATGATTAGTGCGTTTACAATGATCGCACCACATGTTGTTCTTCTTGGGTAATCGAGTAGATTCCAGTCCACGAATAGCAAGGGCAGAATTTTCAGAGAGAGATGACTTGGGTTCTCGGAGCATCACATGTTTTCGACTGGCTTCCCGACGAACCTCAGCAAATATCTCATCAATTACTGGTAAAGGCTTAAGTCCCAACAACCGACCTCTCACTTCGTCCAATTCTGAATTTAATCCAGCCAAAAAATCATAGATTCTTTCTTTCTCAACCTGTTTTCTATATCTTTCAGCATCATTGGGTGACTCCCAGTCAATCTGAACAAACATATCTATCTCTGTCCATACCTGCTTCAGTTTACTGTAATAGTGAGTGACTTCTTGATCTCCTTGGCAAATTTCACGTGCTTTATTCCTGAGTTCAAAGAGTTGGGCAGAGTTCTCCATATCAGAGAAGGCTAAGGTAAGAGCATCCCATAGTTCCTTTGCGGTAGAGTAATACAAATAGGATTCTTTGATATCCTCTTCCATAGAATTAATAATCCATGCCATCACCATTGAATTCTAGGCATCCCATGTTGCATGAGAAGGATCAGTTTCATCTGGTTTGATTGTTGTTCCTGTAACATAGCCAAGACGTCCACGTCCACGAATAACCAAAAGAGCAGATCGAGACCACTGGAGAAAATTTTTACTATTCAGCCGAGTGGTGGTAATTTGTAGAGAATAATTTTCTGAGAGAGTGGTCGTGGGGGGAAGAGTATTTGTAGTGGGTACACTTGTAGAGACAGGTTCAGAAGTTTCCATAGACCCCCCTGAATCTGTATCCTCACGTGCACCAGTCATGGCAATTCTGTGAATTTTCCTCAGCTCTGATACCATAAAACCGGTGAAAAATGAACAGAATAAAGAAAACACTACAAGAAAGGAATTATTTCTAATATATTTAACTTATCACATTACATGTATTTATACATCAAGGAAGTACAACAGAGTCCTCTATTTTAAGGAGAGCTACATAATTGAGATAAACACAATTTTAAAATTGAAATTTAGATAATGAAACAAACTTAATCCTAACAATAAGAAGATCAAATCTGTCAACAAACAGCCCTTAATTTCCGAGATCTTCAACAGGGAATATTAGTATAAATGTAATAGTAGGATGAGCTAAAGGGAGATGAAAAATATGGTGTAAATTGGCTGAGCCAAGTAGGAGAGAATCCGGGCCTCTCGAACTGCCTTGGAATTGTTTCTGTCAATTTCATGTTTTCAACAGCCAATCCACTCAATTCTCAGCATCAGAGATGGGGGATCCTACCAGTTTTCTCATTTTTTGTGGAGTAAGCTCTAATTATGCTTATGCTAAATTCATTTCAAATTATGTTGGGACTCTGCAGGGATGTGGAAATTTTACATGATTACTAAGAGTTTTTCTGCATCATGATGTCATATATGTTATTTGACGGGGTAACTTGGAAACCCTTGGTCAACTATTTTGTTAGTCCTGGTGTCTTGTCTAAAAAATTTACTTCAACCGTATTGCTTCCGTACTTGTACAATTTGTTGTATCAGGTCTTATATTGGAGCCTTACGAATGTGCACCTTTGCAGCTGTTATTCTTGTCCCAACACGAGAATTGGCACTCCAGACATCGCAAGTTTGTAAAGAACTTGGGAAGCACTTAGAAATTCAAGTTATGGTTACTACTGGTGGAACTAGCTTAAAAGATGACATAATGCGTTTGTATCAACCGGTCCATTTACTTGTTGGAACTCCTGGAAGAATCCTTGATCTTGCAAAAAGGGGTATTTGCATTTTGAGAGATTGCTCCATGCTTGTTATGGATGAGGTATGAATATGTGTCATTATATCCTTTTCGTTTACTGTTGATTGATAGAGCTAACCATTTTGGTGCGTGCCTTGTGAATTGGAAATGAAATAAGACGGGTAAACATGCTGGTTTTCTTATAATTATGTTATAATATTCAGTCTTGTTTTTCAATTCTTCTTTCCTACACATCTTATGTTTCCCATTGGTTCTTTACTGTGGGAATGGAGGGATGGGATTATTCCTTCTAAAAGCAGATGCTAGAATTTTGTTGAATTGCTTGTGATGTCTTGTGCAGTTTTAACTTTTTAATGTCGTGAACAAGTGCTAACAACAATAGATGGTGGTACTTCTAATATGGACAGAGGTTGTCCAGAATAAATGAGGATAAAAGGATGTAAATTTTTATGAATTCCCCCTTCAAAGTGAGAGTGCTTTTACCTGACCTGTTGGTACTGAAACTGTCTTGCTATTGACTTAATTTTATGCCTATCAGGCTTGACATTTGATTTGCTACTTCACTACTCAAAATAGAAAACGAGTAAATTGTGTGCTGTTTGTGTAAACTGTCCTTCAGGCTGATAAGCTCTTGTCGCCAGAGTTTCAACCTTCTATCGAGCAGTTAATTCGCTTTTTGCCCACAAATCGTCAGATCTTAATGTTTTCTGCTACCTTTCCTGTCACTGTAAAAGATTTCAAAGATAGATATCTGCGGAAGCCGTATATCATCAACCTTATGGATGAGCTTACTCTCAAGGGTATAACGCAATATTATGCTTTTGTTGAAGAAAGACAGAAAGTGCACTGCCTCAACACTCTCTTTTCAAAGGTTCAAACTTTTGTTAAGCACAATTATCTTCAATTTTTTATGTATAACACTGTTCATACATTACGTCATTTATTTTTTGGGTTAAATTTTCTTTTTGGGATTATATACATGTTAATTGTCTGCCTGCAGCTTCAAATAAATCAATCTATTATTTTCTGCAATTCTGTGAATCGAGTGGAGCTTCTTGCCAAGAAAATCACAGAGCTTGGATATTCTTGCTTCTACATTCATGCTAAGATGCTTCAAGATCATCGCAACAGAGTGTTTCATGACTTCCGCAATGGTGCCTGCAGGAATCTCGTTTGTACTGGTATTGTCTCTATGCTTCTTCTCGAGACTACAATGGTTTCACATCTTCAAATTTTTTGTATAACTTGATTAATTGTGCATATTATTAGTGATAATAGTTCATCTAAATGTGCAACAGTTTGGACATCTAAATGAATGCCGGGAACTTATTGAAATATTATTGATCATAAATTCAATGCAATCTTTTAAATTCTCTCTCACGCGCGCTACGTATTCTATTTCATGTTGGCTGAGATTGGGTTTAGGAACACCTTTAATTCGTGGTGTAGATTGTGAATGATTAGTGCCATGTGAGTGAATAGACAGGTTTCTTTTTCTCAGGGTCATCTCAATTCTGGTTCTTGGGGGGTGTGACTTTTTCTCGTAACAAAAATATAAAGGAGAAAGGATTAAGGGCAAGGCTTTTGCCTTTACATTCTGATTCTAGTCTTGTCGAATGCTGTCACGTTCATTATTGTTTTGTATTGCTATCTGCTTTCCCGCAGTATTTTAAATGTTGTTTTCCTTACCTTCTACCGTCAAACTGCAGATCTATTTACAAGAGGGATAGATATTCAAGCAGTCAATGTTGTGATCAATTTTGATTTTCCCAAAAACTCAGAAACATATTTGCACAGGGTAAGTTGATTGGATATGGCTAGTGTTATTGATATTTACTATGCAATTTTCTTCTGGATGTTCATGTTATATGCAGGTTGGTCGATCTGGAAGGTTTGGACACCTTGGGTTAGCCGTGAACCTGATAACCTATGAGGATCGCTTTAATTTGTACGCACATATTTCCTTTCAGATATAATAATAAATAGTAAATTACTATAGTTTATTGAGGTAGTGCATATCCAGGTAGTTTTATAATTTTCGTACTTCCATCTTTCAGGTATAGGATTGAACAAGAACTTGGGACAGAGATCAAGCAGATCCCTCCAAATATAGATCAGGCTATATACTGCCAGTGATCTGTGGTAGTGACTTCGTTGCATGAAGTTGTATCACTGGTGAGTCATATCATATATGTGCATTCATGTGCCCAGTGCATTATATTTTATAGTCAGCAGTTCAGCTCTAGTAACCAGTTTTAGAATAACATATCTAAGTTGTTTCATCCAGGAAATATAGGTAAACAGTGTAGTGTCATATTTTTAGTCTCTGTTGTATTCGACTTTGGTTTGTTCACTGTCACCTAACAGCAATATGACGTCGTTGAGTAGTTTCATTTCTGATTAAATTTTTTGAACATTAATGTCTGGTAGTTTTACAATTTTTCTGCATATTTGCTTGAATTTAGTATTTTACTTCTATTCTACTGAAAATATAATAGAATTGGAAGAATTCATATAGGATGTAGAAAAATGTAAAAAAGCGGTTAAAGATGTGAAGCTGTCCAGATTTTTGGATTCTGGGGTTTAAGGGAGTGCGAGAAGGAAGGTATTCTTGATTTAAGTCTCATTCATAATCTAGGACTTGAAAGCAGATTCAATACTTTGTTCAGATAGAAACAACGTGATAGCATCCCAATGTATTGTGTGTAATTGTGCAAGTAGTGTTTAATGTTTGAAAGGAATGGTGTTGTATTGTAACAATTGAATGGAAATGATACTGGAATTGTAATGTGGAAACTGAAAGTAAATGGTTACAACTGAAATGGTGAGCTTTCTTGACTCTCACCTCTCTTTGCTTCCTGGATCCTGTTTTCTCCCCCTCATAGAATTTATTTGTATACTCTGACCAAACTAACAGAAAGACTTGGGGATGGCAACGGGGCGGGTCGTCCATTCCCACCTCCGTCCCGTCGGGTATTTTTGTTNCCTGTTTTCTCCCCCTCATAGAATTTATTTGTATACTCTGACCAAACTAACAGAAAGACTTGGGGATGGCAACGGGGCGGGTCGTCCATTCCCACCTCCGTCCCGTCGGGTATTTTTGTTACCTTGCCCCATTTCCATACCCGGTTAAAGCGGGACGGGGCGGGATTGGGGCGGGGCAAGTCTCTTGCCCCATTTATCGCCCCATTTATTTATTTATTTTATTTATTTTATTTCTTGCTTTTATTTTTTTAATGTACTTAGTTAGTAAATATTATTACTTTTTTACTAATTTATTAAAAATAACTTATGTTCTCTTTAAAAATGATGATAAATTTATTATTTTTTTTCGATAAAAAACTTAAATTTGAAATTAACTTTCAATGGGGCGGGTAGCAAGGCCGGGACTATATTTCCCATACCCGTCCCATACCCACTTCCGGGTAATGACCCTCGTCCTGTTTACCCGATTAGGCGGGTAATCCCCGCCCCATTCGGGGCGGGGCCCCACGGGTATCGGGTTGAACGAATTTTTTTGTCATCCCTAGAAAGACTCGTAATAATGATGGTATGGTAAGTGCTTTTGAATTCTTCCCATCTTGCTTTTTCCTCCTCCTGTAAGCAGTGTTCTAAAATGCACTCATATAATTCGCATGTGCTCGAGGTGTTTTCGAAATGCCTTGCATATGGGTAAACACACGATAATGCGGTTATAACCCATTTCATTGATCACATATGTATACTTAAACGCCAAAATGTACACGTATTTATGTTAATTGTGTCAAAATTAGTCTAGCAAAGTTCGGCCCATTTTTTTAACTTAAGAAAAAAAAAAAGCAAATTGAGCCCAACAGACTCTAAATATGTTAAAATCACCCAAGCCTGTGAATTATATACGACAATATGTAGGGTTACAAAGCTTGATTCCATAGTATTCACTAGGATTTCATTTACTAGGCAGGTATAGTTCTATCATGACTAGTTTTATTTCAAGGACCAAAAGAAACCATCCAAGGTTCTGAGTTATAGATTCTAAGAGAATTAAGTTCATCCATACGTCCATGCTCTCTTGCACGGTGTTAAATTTTCTAGAACTTGAGTGGGCATACAGGCTTTCAACAATTTTTAAAGCTAGTGCTTTTATTTCAATAAAAAGTGTAATTATTTTGGTCCATATTTATTTTCTGGACAATCATCTGTTTGACAGAATTGTATCTCTGTGTTCTCAGCGATCCATGAGTTTTCTGAGGCTATATGAAATTCTGACCTTGGTCACGGAAGACTTGCATTCAGCTCACGAGGCGGACGAAGCTGGAATTTGCGAGATTTTACACTTCTGATTGTCCTAAAACTAAGAATAAATTTAAAATTGTATATATTTCCAGGATAGAAAGCTGGGTTCACGCTGTCATGTCCTTTCCTCCAGTTAACTGTGTTTTCATTTTATTTGCTTCGACTAGTTTGGTGAATGCACTGAAATGTGTGTGCTGTTAGAGAAGAAATGATGTAGCATCTGTTTGTGTTATGTGTAACTGAGCACAACACTAGTAAACATGAATTTTACTGGGTGCATGGATAGGTTTGGAAATCAGACTTTGATTACTGTATTAAGCAATCCCTTTGTTTTTATCCGTTTTTATTCTGAAAACTGTTCTTTGTTGAATGGTGTTATAGTCTGACATTAAATGATAAATTCAATTAAATGTTGTGCTACGAAACTCTTCTTTTGTCCGATTCACTTTTCTTTCTTTAACTTAAAATTTACTTTTAAGTGATTTTAATATTTTTATAAGCTTAGACAAATATGCTCTCGACCTGGATTTTTTTAGCCACTTCACTCGACTTATAACGGCTATTGAAAGATTTAAACTAATTTTGGTCTATACCTCACTCTCTTTTGTGTTTACTGAAATCACACAATTCTAATAAATAAGACTATCTATTGATCTACACAAGAAATGCCCACCACAAGTCTTTCGAAATTTATCCTCAATCAACGTTGTCTGTACTTGATATGTTCTCATTTCTTAGAATAATGTTATTTATCGAGGCTCGTGATTGTCTTGAGTGTATGTAGTTACTCTATTTGGTGGCTATTTTTTTGGAAAAATATTGTTTTGACAATGAATTTTTGAAAAATGTGAGTTTAAAAAACAGGAAAATATTTTGGATTTATGTATAGAATATTTTATTTATCCAGTTTAACACGCTTGTACATCTATCTTAATACACTTGTTTCGTCACATTCATCTCATGGCGTTTTGATCCCTTGTTTGAGCTACCTTAAAATTTTCATTTTCATTCTTCTACTAATTTTCAACCACACATTCTTCAGTAAAATAATATTTTTCATCACAACAATAATTTTTCTTTTTTTTTCAACTATACATTCTCCATCAATTTGCTATTCCAGAATACATTATTCCAAAATAATGTGGGTAAGCATTCAACAAACTTAACTTTTTAACCAATCTTCACTTCCCATAAAATTCTTGTGGCAAATTTTCATTTCATGATTTCATCCAACCTTCTCTAATTCTATCTATTCTATCTTTTTCAATTCTTTCTTCCCCGTTAATAATTAAACATATATGTCCATGTACTTTGAAAATCGGAATTTTTAAATTAAAAATAGTGGCCCAAAAATACTGTACACTCCAATGTACAGTTTTCTTGTAAGTAACAAATGCACCACTCGATAAGTTACTCTATAATGTGATTGTGTCATTGTAACTAAGCTGAAAATCCAAACGTGTACAAAACCATTTTTGTTAAAAGCTACATTTACACATGAATAATACTATTTGTCATTATAATGATGAAATATCGATAATATGACAATTCAGATGGAATAATGGGATATGCTGATTCAATTTTCACGAGAAAGAGATTGAATTGTTCTATCTCATTATTCCACATAAATTGTTATATCATCGATATTTCATCATTATAATGATATAAATAGCATTACTCTGTACAAATTTCTTTGCACTCTTCTATATGACAACATCTATTCTCTTGATTTTAAATTTATCATTCGTATCACTGCATAAACTTCCTCAACATATGGAGAAATGTCTATCAAATTATCATGCAAGATGTATATATATAACATTATTCAAAAAATAATGGTAGAAAATGGTCCATTAGAAATGATATCTCAAATGTCAACCTCAGGGATAAATCGCATTCACCGTGGTGGCACGTTTTTATGAAACATGCCATGATCCATAATTTATACCTAAAAAAATCCAATCATGACATGTTTTGTTAGATTAAACTAATGACTGATTTGATTTTATCTTCATTTTTAATTATCTATTCTGATAGATCATTAATCATAAATTATTATTTAAAAACACAAAATAATTATTTTTTTCCTAAGAATTTTAGATTTAGATTTAGATAATTAGGCTGGGACCTAGTTGTATTTTGGGAAAATAAAAAATCAGGCCGACATTTTTTATATTATTTTTTTTTCTAGAAAATTAAGAGTGTTTGGTAGAGATTAAAATTGGATTAAAATTGAAAAATTAGTCGTTATTATTGATTTTTATTAAACGAATATGACCAATAACGACTGTATTTTCAATTTTAATTGAATTAGTAGCTCTACCAAACAGGCCCTGATACCCTTAACCTCAAATTCCAAACTCTATGGGCCCGTTTGGTAGAGATTAAAATCATATTAAAATTGAGAAACTAATCGTTATTGTTGATTTTTATTAGACGAGTGAGACTCATAACGATTATATTTTCAATTTTAATTG
The DNA here is from genome assembly GCA_903798355.1 of Fraxinus baroniana. Classification (NCBI taxonomy): domain Eukaryota; kingdom Viridiplantae; phylum Streptophyta; class Magnoliopsida; order Lamiales; family Oleaceae; genus Fraxinus; species Fraxinus baroniana. Next base: position 14,523 of record CAIGRO010229252.1, on the reverse strand, counting down.
AATTTTAATCCCTATGGAACGGGGCATAAATCTTCATCATTTACTTTCTGTTGGATTTTGTTCCTCATTTCAATCAATTAGCCGTCTACATTTCATTACTCATGCAGAGCAGAGAAGGATCTGCCCATAGCTATCTCTCGAAGGTTGGATAGATTAGCAAAATCAAAGCACGAAGCTCGAAAATCGAAGAATAAAAAGGAAAAGAAGTCATTCGAAAAATAAAATGTTATGCTCATGTTTGGTGTCCATTATTTTATTTTTTTTCAAAAAAAATTATTATTCACATAATAAAATATTTTGCATGTAAACTTAATTTTTTTTTTTTTACTTACACATTCTCTTAAAAATATTATTCAAAATCATTTATTTTTAATTAATGGGCACCAAACAGAGCCCACTTGTGAGTACTATTATTGCGTCCATGTTTTGTTGGTTTAGGTAATGACTTTTGTGACTTTGACATCTGTTGTAATTATTTAACAGGTTAATGAAATGATACATCACATATTTTTGAAAAATGGTCCGATTGTGTCAAATTCTGAAGAAATTGTAAGAGTGTTTGGTAAAGATTAAAATCGGATTAAAATTGAAAAATTAGTCGTTATTGTTGACTTTTGTTAGACAAAAAAGATCCAATAACGACTATATTTTCAATTGTAATTGAATTTTGAGCTCTCCCAAAGAGACTCCATAGAATTACAAAAATAATCATGAAAGTGACATTCGTCATTTTTTGAGACTTGCGATTTGAATTTGAGGGTGTTTGGTAGAGATTAAAATCGAATTAAAATTGAAAAATTAGCCGTTATTGTTAATTTTTATTAGACGAGTGAGATCCAATAAGGACTATATTTTCAATTTTAATCCGATTTTGAATCGTACCAAACACGCCCTTAATGAGTTCCATCCCAACATGTCACAACATGTCACAATAATCAATCTAAAATGACAATTATTTTCAAGAATTTGTGGACCCCTGATGTTGTTTATTATCAAAATAATTGTGATTAATTATTCTTTTTTATTAAAATCGTTCAAATTGTGGCAAATTCCAAGATATTTCCAAGTCAACGTTGACCTGATTTTTTATTTTCAATTGTAACTTATCGATTTTTTTTTTCTTTTAGGTTACTTTAAAAGCCGCGTACAATCTGATTCCAAAGTTTTAAATTACTGTTAAACTTAATTCTGGTTTCGCCCTTTCAATTATGATTTGACTCCAAGACAGACTGAGACGAAGGGTTGAGGGGTGGACTCATGGTTAGGCTCGATAATTTTTAGTTTTTTAAAAAATCACCGATTCGATCTCGATTCGACGTTGGTCAACCTTTTGACCCTTGATCCTTTTCACTTTTCGAGTCGATGACCGAGTCGATTTTTAAATCGTTGATAAAAAGTTATTTTACTAAATATATACACATGCATACAAAAGGGATTCAGTATCCACATAAAGGTTCACATAAAGAATTACATAATGACACATGATACTTTACTATTTATTAGTTTAAAATAAAATCAATTTTTTCATTCAAATTTTTCCCTCCGCATCATTTTATGTGATTTCTTATATACTATTTTTATGTATAAATAGAATAATCAATTTATTATGACAAGTTGAAAGAAGTAAAAGAGCACGAAACCAAGTTTGCCTTTTAAAACAAGACAACGACTCCAATACCTTTAAAGATATGGTGATAGTGGCCCTACATAAATTTGTGGTATGTTTTTCTAGTTGTCTGTGGTCTCAACCAACTTTGCAAACTTCATTTCAAATCTCCACCCCACCCCACCCCACCTCACACCCCACCCCAAAACCAACACACACACATCTCGAGAGTATCTGGTAGAGATTAAAATCGGATTAAAATTGAAAAACTAGTCGTTATTGTTGACTTTTATTAAACGAGTTGACTCAATAACGACTATATTTTCAATTTTAAATTTTTAACTGAATTTTGGACTATACCAAACACACTCCTGATATAATGAAGAATTCAAACTACGCAGGTTAAAATTGTTTTTAGTATTAGTTTATTTATATATGTGCCCATATTAGTAAACGTTTGGTAAATGTTTAGAAATTTCAAATTATTTTTTATTCGTAAGGTTTAACGGATATTTGATATTTTTCCAATTTTTAACTATAAAATATTGACTTACAAATGAAGAAATTTCCTTATTCTAAAATATTTTTATTTTTTTATTCCCTCTCACCTTCTTTCACGAGATGTTTCCTCATAAAAAAAAATATTAAAACTACAAGTAAGCTAAACTTCCAAGATTTTTAATCTTAATTATTATGAAAAATATTTTAGTTTCGTAAAAGTAAAGATATAAGATCTCATTCCGACTTCAAGGGCTAGTTCAACCATATTTTGGATTGTAAGTATATACTTTTTAATAAAACTTTATTCACTTTTCAGGTGGTCAAACTTCAACTTTAATCACAATTTTTATACGATCGGCAATTTTTATCAAAATAAACTAAATCCCTTTTTAATATTTTTTGTTGAACAAACCCCATACTATTTTTCTTCGATTCTTATTGTTCACACAATAATTTATAAATGAAACTCCGAACATACATCTCTTACTTTGACTCTTCCGAAATTGTCCATGTTATTAAAATATAATGTCCACTAAATATTGTTTAAACACACATCAATTACCGCTAAGCTAATCTATCAAACTTGTAACATAACTCTTATACGTCTAATGGTATGAAATTAGATTTTGCTTCTCAATTTTTACGAGTTCTTAAAATTTTGAGGTGTTTGTACATCGTATGAGCGTCACGTGATTATCTAATGAATATTTGAATGATTTTGAGTGGGAACTAAATGTACAAATTGAAAGGTTGGGCTGAAACTTGCTTACTTTACCCATGTTTGGTAGAGATTAAAATCAAATTTTTAGTAGAAAAATTAAATTTTTAGATTTTAATAAAAGTTATTGAAATGTGTGGTTGAAAAGTTGTGGGTCCCATAAAATATGTGGTTAAAATTAATTGTTGACTTTGATTTGAAATTAAAATCATATTTTAATTTGTATCAAATAGGGGCTTAGTGTTATCCACAATTCCAAACCTTTCATTTTGTTGCAATACTATGGATTCCATCAATTTGACCCTTGGTTGACCAAGAAAATAAAATTTCGATCAATTTTGACTAAATCAAAATGTGTAAAGATGGTATATTAATG
>CAIGRO010229252.1:0-11256 GCA_903798355.1 Fraxinus baroniana | reverse complement strand
GGGGTGCCCTAAAAAAAATAAAAAAATAAAAAAATAAAAAAAATTGTTAAGCCAAAAAGGTTTACAGAAAAGGATACCTTCTTTCAAAAGGCTTTGACATGGTCACGTGAGTTGGCCCCTGTTTTATCTCAACACGTTATAAATGCTGGTCGGAGTGTCATGTTTGGCTAACCTTAAAAATTCAATTATAAGTAAGTGCGGTCAGAAATAAATATTACTTTATAGTTAATCAAAGTTAAAATTTATTTTGAATTTTACATTCTCAATCAAATTTATGAAGATTCGAATTCGATCACTATTTGATAGTTGATTTTATGTACAATTTTTTTTTCCCCCTAAGCTAACGAATCTCTTAAATTATAAATTATGGTGCTTGAAGGTATGGATGGGCAAACATGGACTTTGAACACTGCGTTTATCTTGTAAACCTTGGGCACCTCGTTTGTGATACGTTAGTTTGAATAATGCTATTTATTATAATAATAATAAAATATTGGTAATATGATAGTACATGTGAAATAATGAGATTGTACCGTTCAATTTATACGAATTAGGTGGGAGGAGAGAGAAATGTAAAAGATCATGGATTGTCATTTCACCGACATTCCATTATGATGATGATAAATTGAATTACTCAATATGTTTATATTCCTATTAATGCAAGCTAATTGCATTGTGCGTTGGTCAGATCTCATTATTCCTTCTCCGCTTTCTCGAAATTTGGACAAAGTACATAACTTGCTACCTATGTTGACCGACACCGACGAACACGTAAACGGTAAGAAAAGCGGTTAAAAAATTCACGTAGGGATGGAAACTGCATGAGTGCACGGTTTCGATTCCCCATCCCGATCTGCACTTACGGCGTGGTCGGGGCAATGCCCGTCCCTTTTACAACCTCTTTTTATATCTTATATTTTCTAGGATAATTTAAAAATTGGGCTAATTGACTTGATAATTTGTTCGAGTTTGAACATTAAAAAGTTGGGCTAAGATAACTTTAAACAAATTTTGATTTTTTTTTTAAATAACAAAATAATCGGCAGCATAATCCCGCTCAAAAACTGCGGGACAATTTGCCAGTCCTAAATTCACTTATAAGTAATTTTAATTCACTTTTAATCTCAGCCAATCATGCGTGGCTAATTTATCATTTATTCCCCGTATGCTAAAAATCCAACTAGATTACATAGAAAAACTGACAAAACCAGATAAACGTAACACAGAAACTGACGTCAAGGAACACGCTTGTAGACTTTTCAACCATTATTATCTAAAAAAATTTAAATCGCTTCTTCCTTGAATTTTCTTCTCATGTTCTTGGTCATTTATGCTTATTTAAATGGCTATTAAACTTCTTTAGTAAACGCTGTATTACTCTTTCTTTAATTCCCACGTCTATCTGATTATTTCGTTTCTTTTTTCCTCTGTCATTTCTTGTTTTGTTCTTCTTCACATTTGACAAAGAAAAGAATATCGTTTTTTCCAAAGCTTTGGATTGTACAAAAGGAGCTTTTGTTTTTCATTTCGGAAGCCAGTAATTCAGAAGAAGCAGTGAAAACTTTGAACCCAGGTGACTTTTTATTTTATTTTCTATTTTTCGCAGTGCTTATACTCTTTTATGGGTTTATGTTCTTGGTTTTCTTTAAAAGACTCTGGTTAATTTGAGAACATAAATTTTGAAGTATACTCGATTAAGCTTTCCTAGTCTAAGATTTCTACGGGTCAATCGTGTAGCCAAAGGCCTTGTATGGAGATTAAGGCTTACATATTTAAGTTATTTGAGGTTTTTATCCTTAAGAAGTCTGAGTTACATGCGTGAATGTGTGTGTTTTATTGTTGTTCTGTAGTTATGAGTTTTGAGGATTTTTCTTTATTTGATTGTATTTTAGAAGATTTATGATCTGGGCTTATTGATGATGTGATTATTTTTATTATTAATCAATCAGATGGTTGTCTGAAAATTTGAAATTTTCCATAAAATACTGGGAAAGTCCGATTTTTTTTATTCCATGATCAACCGAATCTTCTGGGATACTTTATTCTTTAAGAAGATTAACCTTTTTATGTGGAAAAGATGAAGAAAACCAAGACAGCTGATGAAAGGTAAAATAAACTTTGATTCTTGTGATGGAATTGATAATATGAATTGGTAGAGTCCAGGATATCCACAATTGCGACCGAGTATGAAGACGTATCGTCTGATCGATGTGTAATTCTCTGTTCCTTTGATTATTACACTAATTTCTTGTTGACTTTACAACAAAAAATATTAGCATCCTTTTTCTTTGCTAGGTGGACTTGAGAGAAACATTTTTATTGTTCTTGCATCTGAAAGTTGTCTTCACCTATATTTTGCTTACGTTTCTTCTCATGAACAGGTGCCTGATTTTCCTTCATCAAGTACAAAGTATTTGTGATAGTAATCATGAGCAATCTGAAGCTAGGAGTGGAGGTTGTGAAGGCTCACAATCTTATGCCGAAAGATGGGCAGGGTTCATCCAGCGCCTTTGTGGAACTCCATTTTGATGATCAGAAATTTCGCACCACTGTCAAAGAGAAGGATCTTAACCCGTATTGGAACGAAACTTTCTATTTTAATATATCTAATCCCAAGAATCTACATAGTCTCTCGCTCGAAGCACGTGTCTATAATAGTGAAAAGAATTTTGATTCCAAGTCGTCCCTCGGGAAGGTTCGGATAACTGGTACATCATTTGTCCCCTATTCTGATGCTGTTGTTTTCAATTATCCTTTAGAGAAGGGAAGTATTTTTTCACGTGCCAGAGGGGAGCTTGGCCTGAAAGTCTATGTAACGGATAATCCATCTATTCAGTCTTCAATCCCACTTCGAGGAATGGATTCTACTTCATATTCAAGTTTGCACTCAATCAACGGTGAAGCGCCTTCTCAGAAAGTTGCCAATGTCGTCTCAGACATAGTAGATGGTCGCAAAAAGGGGAAAACACAGACACTTCGCAATCTTCCCAACTCGAATTACCAGCAACAACAGCAGCCGTCTTCTTCAACATACAATCAACCAATAAAATACGGGGTGGATGAAATGGCTTATGGAGCACAAGTACCACAAGCTGTCCACATGTACCCAGGTTCATCCTCACAGCCTGCTGATTATCTTCTTAAAGAAACAAGCCCGTACCTTGGAGGGGGACAAGTTGTTGGCGGACGAGTAAGACGTTCAGACAGGCCGTCCAGCACTTATGACCTGGTTGAGCCAATGCAGTTCCTCTTTGTACGAGTTGTCAAAGCACGTGACCTTCCTTCCAAGGATCTTACAGGTAGTCTTGACCCCTACGTTGAAGTTAAACTTGGTAACTATAAAGGAGTCACGAAGCACTTTGAGAAAACACAAAACCCTGAGTGGAACACGGTCTTCACCTTTTCAAGGGATAGAATGCAGTCATCCGTGTTGGAGGTTGTGGTTAAAGACAAGGATGTGATTAAAGATGATTTTGTAGGTACAGTTAGGTTTGATCTTCACGAGATTCCCACTCGAGTTCCACCAGATAGTCCGTTGGCTCCAGAATGGTATCGTCTAGAAGATAGGAATGGAGAGAAAAGAAAAGGGGAACTTATGGTTGCTGTCTGGATTGGCACACAAGCCGACGAGGCATTTCCGGATGCTTGGCATTCGGATGCAGCTAGCCCTGTTGATAGCTCAGTGACTTCAACATACATCCGCTCTAAAGTTTACCATTCCCCAAGATTGTGGTATGTACGAGTTAATGTTATTGAAGCGCAAGATTTAGTTGTGGCTGAGAAGAATCGCTTACCTAATGTATATGTTAAGGCACAGATTGGTAACCAGGTTTTGAAGACAAAACCTGTTCCCTCACAAACTATGAATGCACTATGGAATGAGGATCTGATGTTTGTTGCTGCTGAACCATTCGACGATTTTTTAATACTTTCAGTTGAAGATCGTGTTGGTCCAAACAGAGATGAGATTCTTGGTAGAGTTGTTATACCACTGGCCACAGTTGAGAGGCGTGCTGATGATCGAATGGTCCACTCGAGATGGTTTAATCTCCAAAAATCAAATTCAACTGAGGTTGAGGAGTCGAAGAAAGATAAGTTTGCTAGTAGGGTCCATCTTCGTGTAAGCCTTGATGGGGGGTATCATGTGCTTGATGAGTCTACTCACTACAGTAGTGATCTCCGACCAACAGCAAAACAGCTTTGGAAGCCGCCAATAGGTATCTTGGAGCTAGGCATTTTAAATGCTGATTCCGTTCACCCAATGAAAACGAGAAATGGTCGGGGAACATCTGACACTTTTTGCGTTGCGAAATACGGTCAGAAATGGATTCGTACTCGGACAATTATTGACAGCTTAAATCCGAAGTATAATGAGCAGTACACTTGGGAGGTGTTTGATCCAGCCACTGTTCTTACCATAGGTGTTTTTGATAACGGACAAATTAGCGAAAATGGTCCAAATGGTAACAGAGACATGAAAATTGGGAAAGTTCGCATTCGAATCTCGACTCTTGAAACTGGCCGTGTTTATACTCATTCTTACCCCTTACTAGTCCTTCAACCTTCCGGTGTAAAGAAGATGGGAGAGTTGCATTTGGCAATACGGTTTTCATGCACATCAATGGTGAACATGATGTGTTTATACTCGAGGCCGCTTTTGCCTAAGATGCATTATGTACGGCCATTGACTATGATGCAGCTCGATATGTTACGTCACCAAGCTGTCAGTGTAGTTGCAGCACGACTCAGTCGTGCAGAACCCCCTCTCAGAAAAGAAATAGTCGAATATATGACTGATGCTGATTCACATATCTGGAGCATGAGGCGCAGCAAGGCTAACTTCTTCAGGCTAATGTCAGTTTTTAGCGGATTAATATCTGTTGGAAAATGGTTTAAAGAAGTTTGTATGTGGAGAAACCCCATTACATCGGTGCTGGTGCATGTTCTCTTTATCATGTTAGTATCTTTCCCTGAACTGATTATGCCTACAGTTTTTGTATACATGTTTTTAATTGGACTCTGGAATTATCGATTCCGTCCGAGGTATCCTCCGCACATGAACACGAGACTATCCTATGCTGACTCAGTACACCCTGACGAGCTTGACGAGGAATTTGATACGTTTCCCACCCGACAAAATACAGATCTTGTTAGAATGAGATATGATCGTTTACGCAGTGTGGCTGGTCGAATTCAAACGGTGATAGGCGATATCGCATCCCAAGGGGAGCGAATGCAGGCACTGCTGAGTTGGCGAGATCCACGTGCCACGATCATATTCATGGCATTCTGCATACTTGCTGCCATTGTATTTTATGCTACACCTTTCCAGTTGCTGATTATTCTCACTGGATGTTATGTGATGAGACATCCCAGATTCAGGCACATGTTGCCACCCACCCCACTCAATTTCTTCCGTCGTCTGCCTGCAAGAACTGATAGTATGTTGTAAGTTTTTCAGGTTCATTTGCAGCTTTTGTGGGAGATGATCAATTTGCTTTTGTTGATTTTTGTACATCCCTAGTCGACATGTTTTCAATGTATTTCTGTTATAGCTACTCTCATGTATAGTCCAGTTGCTATTCCAGATCTTTTTGTATGATTGATTATGCTTCAAAACTACATTCTGCTATTGATGTACCATCTGTTTTACAAATTTTCCAAAAGGTTGTTTCAATGTGGTTTTGTATGGTTTACATTTTTTCCAAGTTTATATTGAACAATTGGATTCGTATTCGCTGACTTCAAATTTATGGAGAAAAATGCTCAATTTGCTCTTTACAGTGGGATTCATCTATTCCTTGTATTGTTCGATCTTGATGGTTATCCACTGACCATGAATCAATGTCCAACTTCTCAGAATTTTTAAGTTTCTAGAAAAATTCAATTTTTTCCATCACTTATTTTGGTTCGTTAGTAGATTTATTGGGAGATTCAAGAAAGTAAAATCTTTGTCCATTTTCACTACATCACCTATCCAATGCAACACGTTGCTACTACGAGAAATCCTAACAAAGTATGTACTGGGATTCATGATGCTGTTAAAATTTGACAAAGTTTTATGATAATTGTCAACCTCTCGGAATACTTCTTTACTCGGGACTTGATTGGTTATGAATAATGAAGGTGGAGTTTCTCTTGAGAAATTAATGATTAAATTTTTCGTGTCATGTCAAATGGAGAAGTTTTGATATGATGGTCATATATGCTCACATAGTATCATTGTTCATTTAAATCACGACACCTTGAACTTTGAGCATTAAAAAATGTTGACACCTCAATATCGCACATCCACTTTGTTTGTCTCTTACCACCTCGAACGTCGATTTATTGCTATTTGAGCGGCTCGAGATCTGAGTCGTCGATATTTAACAAGAGAAGCTAATCGTTGCTGCTGACCGGTACCTAGTGGCCTTCCTCTTGGCTTCTGATTTGGTGCTAGCGTTGCCACCGAGATAGATGAAGGCAGAAACCCCAGTGAGACTGAGCCATTGTGTCCGTATTCCAAGGCCTTCTTTCTATGCGTAGTGTATCCATATTCCAAGGCCTTCAACCGGTGGAACATCAACAGTAATACCGCCATTTGATCCTTTATGAGTAAATGGTGCACCTAAGCTAACTCTGTGATATTGAACCACCTCATTTAAAAGTTTAAGTTTTGATTATTTATTTAAATGTAGTCTCTCAATCCCTCTCATTTGGTTCGCCGAATTCATTTTTCCACTAAAGACACATACATTTTCTTAATGTAGTCTTCGACGCGGCTTGACTGATGAAAACGAAGATACTGCAAATGAAACCAGGTCATCGTGTCTGTATTTCCTTGGTCTTCCCCTTTTTGCAAATGAATTCACAGATAATCGCTTTGAATTTGTAGCACACTGCACACCAAAAGCAAAATCCCATGCAACTATAAATTGCATAAAATTTATATTGACTTATGGAGATCACAGAAAAAAGGTTAGATTCTGACCAAACTGAAGATTAATGGAAACTAAAACACATGAAGACAAGGGAAAAACGTACACAAAAATACTGTTACATAAAGCAAAGGAAAAAATGGAAGAAATAAAAACTGGTTTAATAGAGGGCCCAACCGGGTTCGAACCGGTGACCTATTGATCTGCAGTCAATTGCTCTACCACTGAGCTATGGACCCCTGGTTGAAAGCAAACTCAGAATAAATGAATATTATACATATATATTGGTTTAAGGAAAGGGAATGAGATTTATGATTTATTATAAATGTGGGATTTTTTTTTAAACAAAAAATAGCAATAATGACTCCCATAGAATAAGGAAAGGATAGAATATCTCCCTGAGAATTAGGCCATTTTCGTGATTAAATGTTGGAGTTAATTAACAATTAATCACTGTAAAATTTTTAAAAAATAAAATAAAAAGTTATAATTACAAAATAATATGCCAATATTGAAGTTTTAAATTTAATCTAGTAACATTCAAAATTCTGAAATTAGGTAGAGGTCGTAGTTCCACTTTTAATAATGATGAAAAGGTTTTATCCTCAATTCTCTAGTACAAAATGTTTTTTATGCAAAGCTAGTTCTCCTTGCTCTAATGTTTATAAGGATTGATAAGTATATTTTATACGCTTATTAAGACTCTAAATTTACTTAATATTTGAGATGTTTACTTATATTAGTACGTATTATTTTTATAGAATTAATAGTAGAAAACTCTCTACAAACTTGTTCATGTGTAATATACATTCTACTTATTCGAAATCGTAGAAAAGGTTCATGTCTGAAACCTTTTGTTTGAAATGCCCATGTCGTCAAGATCCGTTAATTTAGTTGTTAGAAGCTTTAAAAAATGTCACGATTAATAAGGAATCATTACATTTGTGGTCCCAAACTTTTTAATTTTTTTTTTATAAATTATAACCAAAATTTGTATATTTGCCGTCCACAATCTCAAATATTTAAAATTTTATACCCCACCCCACCCCCTAATAAGAAAGACAATGAGATACACATCTTGCCACTTCATCAAAATCAGATAAGAACTCTCTTTGGATGAAAAGGAACTTTTTTTCCTAAATGAGATTCTACAAAATTAATGAGAGACTATAATCAAACTTGTGGGCCAAAACCCGAATTTGAAAAGAAAATGGATCTCAAATTAGGGAAACAGCATGGCCATACAAATTCGATAGCCATCAATTCACCTTCACCGCCCTTCCTTTCATCTATAAACTCCACAAGAAATCCATCAAAGATCACAAAACCCATCCGTTTAATTTCGCTTCAAAATCATCGATATCTTTTAAAGTTTTTGCGATTAGGGCTCGATCCCGAGGATAAACTATAGCATTAGGACCAGTATTTTCAGATATGGCTCCATGGAATTGGTTGCCATGGTGAGAAGACGTGGTCGATGGTGGTCCGCAAACATGAAAGTCATTGGAGGTCCGGGTTTTGGCGGCTAAACCGTGTGCAACCATAGTGTGTTTTTGATTGGTTTCGGCCTCGATAGTTTGGATTGTAGATTGGTTGGAGGTTGAGGGCCAAATTATGTAACATTAATTGAATGGTCGAAAAAAAAATTATAAATACTAAATTCTTTAAATTAGAATTATCATATACATACATAAGAAATTAATAAAATTTGAAAATATTAACATCTCTAAAAAAATTCATATAAATGGCATAAATTTTATCACATACATTTATGTATCACATAATTATATCACAGTCATTACTTGTATTTCATTTTTTTTTGTCCATCTTTTTCCAGAGTTTTCAGTATCATTGTATTTATTAATGTTTTAATTAAACTAATGTTTCTCTACGTGTTATGTAATCTGATTTGTGATTTTTTTTTCGATCCACTTATTATTTTTTTTCTGTTTGTACTGGAATTTAAAACTTGTATTTTGTCTTCCAATTTTCCTGATTATGTTAAATTATTTTTTAATTATATTTAATTATTTTATAAGTCAAAACTCTATTAACTTTAACCACATATTTAATAGAAACCACAACTTTTTAACCATACATTCTATCAACTTTTATCAAAACTTACTAAAAATTTGATTTTAGTGTAACAGAAGTTTAATATTCATTGGGCCCCATATTTGAAACTTGCATAAGATCCCCAAAATATAAGGGTTGGCCCTGGTTGTAGGTGGCTTGAAACCACGGGCGTGAGGGTTGATTTTCGATGGCAAAGGTGGCAGAAAGGTGGTGGTTGGAGATTTGAAGGGCAGCAACTCCATAGAGGGCAAAAATCACTCTTAGGCTAGAAAGATTTGGTGAAGGAATAGAATGGTTTAAAAATTTTGGTTATAATTCGTAAAAATTAAAAAGTTTGTGACCGCAACTACAATTATTCATTTTTAATTTTAACATTTTTATTGTTTTTAACGGTTAAACTAACAAATTTTGACAGCAGTGGGGTATTTCGAATAAAATGTTTCAAACATGGGCATTTTTGCGATTTTCAAAAAGTATTGAGTATATCACACATGAACAAGTTTTGTAGAGAGTTTTCTACTATTAATTCTATTTTTATACGTGAAAATCTTGATTTTGAGGTGAATTGAACATAGAATTGGAGCGTGGAGCTTTAATAATGGAATCGAAGAGATGCCGGGAAGTTTTGACTTGATTAGAAATTTTGAAAGTGCTAATTGGATGAACTCACAAGTTTTGGGGACTAAATTCTACTTTTAAAAACCTACTTGAACATTTTAAAAACCTAGAAAGACTAAAATTAATTGTGTTAAAAGCTGAAGGAGCAATGTGAACAAAATTGAAAGTTCAATTACCTGAATTGACATGTTCCGTTCAACGCACTCTTTATTTTACTTATTAATGATCCATTCATTTACGAAATAAAATAAAATCGACAACAAGGATCCAAAATAGTGAAAACGGATGAATTGAATAGAGAATCTGGTCAATGAACTAACTTTATCGCTTACTCTTCATTGAATGACTCTACTTAGATAGCTTACGCTTACGAAATGAAGCCCCGACATACCATACCTAGGATAGGAGGAATAGAGGACAAAAGCTAATTGGGGTGAGACATACTTCATTCTACTAAAGGAGAATTAAAGTGTACGGAACACCCATCCAAAGAGAAAGGACGGTTGGGTGAACACTATCCGAATACTAACCGAGGGAGATGAGGTACAGAGATCAATCCACTAGAGGACCAATTATGCCCAGGATAATTTGATTAATAAATCACTTCTTGCCTGAGTTATTTACATTGATTGACAAGATAATAAGAATGAAGCGATATTATAGTGTTAGCCCCAATCATAGATCATGAAACAAAGTATTATTTTCATCAATTTTTACTAGTGTAAAAAAGTATAAACCTTTAAAGACAAATATCAAATTTTACCAACACAACTGCACTTTGTCTTGTTCTATATAATATATTTAACTGTACATTTCAATTTTAACTGCATATTTTATGAGAATCTCAATTTTATCATCTTTCAACCGCACATTAACATTAATTATCAATATTTATCAAAATCTGCCAAAACTTTAACCAAAAGCTTTGTCAAAGAACCCCGATAAAACGTGTTTGTTTCATAATCTCAAGTTAGCTCATCACCCCCATTCACCAAAATATTGGAGCATACAGTTCAAAAGTGGATTAGCCTCTCATCACATATTTCTCTACGTTAATCGCGTCTATTCCATCACATAAATGTTTGCTCTGTACATTCATCAAAATCAATGCTTGTACATGAAAAAACAGTAAAGAAATCCTCCAAAAGAATTTTAAAATGTGCACCAATACAGGCTGATCCCATTCATGGCAAGTTGTGTGCTCTTGTACGATGTAGACAAAAGTAAGGCAGAGAAGGAGAGAGATGGCTATGTGGTTCCATATCCATATTCAGTGAAACTTAGTATTTGCAGCTCGAAATGCTTCTTTTGTATAAGCAGCTTTGCCACCATGGAATGTGAGAATATTCCAACTAACCTGATGATCCGAACTATCTCCCTTCAATCATTTTGGCGAAATGTGGCAAAATAAAAGGTAAAAAATTCCTTTTATCGACCACGTCATCAGGGACGTAGCCAAGATTTTTAGTTTGGGGGGACGAAAATATGGGGGGTGGAGGGGGCGGGCCCCCCTCTTGGGGGTCCGCCCCCGAAATTTTTTTTTTTTAACTTAGAGAATTGAAAACGACGATTTTGAGTACCAAAATAGTACTGAAATTCAATATTCAAGACTTATTCTATTACTTAATTCTTGAATTCAAAT
>CAIGRO010229250.1:0-17252 GCA_903798355.1 Fraxinus baroniana | reverse complement strand
CTCAGTTGTGTAATCAAAAGTAACATTCCTCGAGGGATCGACAATCCGGACTTAAAAGGTCCACTTTATTACTTGAACGCGACCCGTGCACTTGCGGTATATATTTTCAAGCGAACATGAGCCAAAATCGAAATTCGAATGAACTCTCTGCACTATTAATTTTTCAGCATTTTGATCCAATTCTTCAACGTTATGTTCTACATCAGTCCCTTCCACCTCCGAAAACTTCATCCCTGAGTTATATTCTAGATACAAATGCTCATCATCTTTCTGAAACTTAAACAAATCTGTCACATTGAACGTTCGAGAAATACACATAGAAGCTGGTAAATCAATACTGCAGGCATTGTTGTTGATATGCTAAAGTACTTTGAAGGGCTCATGCTTTCTTGGTTTTAGCTTGTTGTAAGTATCAATTGGAAATATCTCCTTTCTTAGAAACACCATCATTGAATCTCCTACCTGAAATTGCTTATCTAGTGCTCCGATCCAAAAACTGAATTTCATTCTTTATGAAGACCATCACGATTTTTTTTTCCGAACAAATCAAACATTGCGCTCTGCGAAATTGCTGAACCTAGTCTCTGATACCACTTGTTAAGATTGATATCACTTGTTGTGACACCAATCACCTGATTGAGATGTTGAAGTTATATGACAAAATAATAAAGTCTTTGATCAAGAACAAAATAATAGAAGAAGACAAAAATATAGCATATGAATTATGAGATTTTATTGCCTCAAGAATAATGGAGAATAGAGAAAAATTACAATGAATCCTATAATTCTAGTAATCTATTTTCTCACATTTCAAAATTATATAGAAGAACCTAATATTTATAAGGAACGTATAGGGGATATCAAAATCTTCATAGTAGAGTTGTTGATGAAGTAGTATACCAAAAAATCAAGTACAAAACAAATTACAACTCCCAATGATCTTCAAAAATAGAACTTCAACTTGATATATGACTCCAATAGCATTCTAAATTGAATTCTTCTTGACGTGCACTTGAATTAGAATTTTTCAATTACTTCAAACAATTCAACAAAGGAATTCGGATTACACCCAAATCCCAACAGCGAGTTACGAGCACAAGTCAAATTCGAGATTCCACCCAGAATGCTCGAGAGTATTTTGAGCTGCCTTGAGGGTACGATCAAGATTTGTCGAATGTTATTGAAGATTTAAATATAAATTAGTAAATTTCTTGCTAAAACTTAAGCTGATGTTGTATACTAAAGTCATAGTACATTAAAGTTTTAAATTCTAAGTCTNTTACACCCAAATCCCAACAGCGAGTTACGAGCACAAGTCAAATTCGAGATTCCACCCAGAATGCTCGAGAGTATTTTGAGCTGCCTTGAGGGTACGATCAAGATTTGTCGAATGTTATTGAAGATTTAAATATAAATTAGTAAATTTCTTGCTAAAACTTAAGCTGATGTTGTATACTAAAGTCATAGTACATTAAAGTTTTAAATTCTAAGTCTCGACTGCAACTTGTAGTCGAATACTTGCTATGTGCAGCACTACCTTAAAGAGAGGTGTAATTACCTGGCATATTCATTCACTTTTCTCTTTTCTTGCAAGAAAGTAAGAAAAAGAACTCAAAAACAAGATGTAATGGATTCATAATTACGTGACTTTATGTTAGTGCTTGATTGCAAATCCTTAGCATCCGTTTGGAGGCCAACTACCATTCCTCATTATAAATTATATATAAATTTGCCCAACGGAGGCCGATAATATTGAGCAATAGAAATGTTCAAAGTAGACATGAAGTGACTGATTTAGTACTTTATGTAAAGAAAACAATCATTAATTTATAAAACTCACTAATCGAATTTCGTCGTCATCATTAGTCGAAAATGCACGAACATTACGGTAAATTACAGTGCAAAAAAATGATAAAAGAACATGAGATTTCATATAATAATCCTTTATTGGAAAGAAGAACTTACAACAATTTTCGACAAATAGTAAACAAGAAATAAGTGGAACTTTCTTTGATCACTTGGTAGAAGGGCTCACCTATGAGGCAAAAATATACATGATCATCTGGTAATATTCTTGATATCTGTCTTTCTGCGCTTTAAAATGGATGTTCGAGTTAATGCCATATATCACGAATCATGTGAAAATAGGCCTCGTGGAATTTGGGGCTCCATCCCAACCCCTTCATTCGAGCCCTGCTCGCTATGAGACTCATCATTTTTCAGCAGCCGCCGGATCCAATGACACAGCAGACGGAGAGCCACAAGGATGCCAATGACAATCAAGATCGAAATCAAATAAGATTCGACCGAAGAATTCTTGCACTGAAACAAGAATCCCAGTAGGCAAACCATGGTTAAACAAGTACTAATTAAGAAGAGAAATTCCTGCTTTGAACTGATATACTGTGGTCACCTGTTTGACAAGAATGGAATAGAATTGATGTTTATCAAAGAGAAGAGGACATGGGAAAAGGAAAAAGTGTCTCTCCTGAGGATAAACTGTTTTGTTTTTAGTTGAAGACTTGCTTTTGCAATTCTACCAGTCCACTCCACCAGTAGAATCAACAGATAAAACCTGTTAGTTGACACGGTCTTTCATATTGGAAAAATTTCTAGTAATCCCGGACTACGGAGTACTCAATTTTCCGGCCGCTATTTAATTGACATGCATATAAAATATTGAGTATCTAGCAATGGAGATAAATTGAGTTTCCATATTCCGAGAGTACTAGAAACTACACGAACTTTCCTTTGCCGAATATCCGAGCTTGTAGACTGGAGAAAGGGGGTGGTAGCCGAAACTAGATTGCCTGATTATTTGTCAAATGAATTTGTCGAAGAAATTGTCTCCTTTTTTTGAATGCTTTATTTTTTCAACGAAGGTGTTTCAAGATAAAACGTGACATTTTATAGCAGTTGCTAACTACATAAACTATGATGTAAACGGGGTCAAGTCTAGATGGTAAAATGGTTTATTCCTTCAAATATTTTACAGTTAAATAATTTTTTGGTAGTAATAGTTCAACACAACACACAATGGAAAACAAATAAAGGCTAAATTGTAGATATAAATGTTACTTTCAAGTGAAAAAAAATGAAATGGTACTTATTTTGGAAGTAGACTTTACGCTAAAATATGCAAATTGCTTAATTTCAGCTTCGGTCAATAAAGAATTTATTTTAAAATATACAAAACTTTTTAAGCTTAATGATGTTTCTTGTTGGATTTCAAGACCAAGAACTGGTTAATTATTGGACCCATCTCTCGAGCAGAACGTAGCTCAGACCCATCCATTATTAGGCCAACAACAGAATGCAAATAGTTGAAATTCTAATCCAGCAGGCCCAAATGAAATATGATTAAACATAGGAACAATACATAAATAAGGTTTTTAGTAAACACTATTTCAATTCTAAGTATTCAAACTTACTAGGTTATATTAAATTAAACGAGGGAACAATACATAAATCAGGTTTTTAAGTATCACCATTTCAAAATTAAGGTTTGAGGTTTTAAATTTCAAAAATCAAGTTTTCATTAAAATTTATTTATGATTTAATTAATTAATTGTATATTTTATTAATAAATATATAAAGGTCACGGATATATGAAATTTGGTCACAATTCAAAAAATTTAAAGGTCACAGTTAGTTTATCGGTCACAAATTCAAAATTTAAAAGTCACAATTTGTTCATCGGTCACAAATCAAAAAATTTATAAGTTACAACTTATTTTATAGTCACAAAACATCAAATTATAGGTCATAGATTACTTTTATTGGTCACAAATTAATAAATTTGTATGTCACAGTATTTATTGATCACAATTTATTCTTTATTGGTCACACACCAATCAATTTATTAGTCACAATCAACAAATCACTTGTGACACCACTAACACCACAGAAAACGCACTACCGCCACAACACCTTCCACAACACCTTCGTCTTCTCCGTCGCCAACACCAACACCAACACCAAACACCAACACCACAGAAAATGCACCACCGCCCGCCAATGCCACCACTTCCAATCACCATTTCAAAACCGTCAACATCGCCACCAATATCACCCAAACACCACCAATATCACCGAACTACCACACCACCAACACCCATGTAACAAGAAAAAAAAATTCATCATCATCCCCATGATATCCGCCGCTGTAGCCGCCATCTAGGCCACTACGGCGCGATCTGCAGCTCCCCTAATAGCTTCTGCTTGATCACCTCTCACGTCGCAGACCACCCAGTGAGGATGCAATCGATGTACCGATGTAGAAACCACCACACCATTAGAATGGATCGAAGTGTCACTCAAATCACCGTACCACCACACCACAACTACCACCACCACCCATCCAACAACAACAAAAAAGCTACAGATCGAATCGAGGCAGCGCTGAAATCAAACAACCAATCAAATCAAAACTCCAGCAGATCGACCCTACATCAGCGAGCAATGGTTGTCGATGCCATATCGGTGTCGATGTCGAGTGAGATGAGAGGTAGAGAGAACGAAATCAGGGCTTGGGAAAATGAAGTGGGATGGGAAGGTAGAGAGAATGAAATTAGCTATAGCAGCGAGCAAAGTCCGTCAATGCCATGTCGACGCCGGTGCTTGTGCCGGTGTTGAGTGAAATGGGAGGTAGAGAACGAAATTAGGGCTTGGGGAATGAGGTGGAATGTGGTGGTAGAGAGAATGAAATTAAGGTTGCTTATAAATTAATTTAATTTTATAAAAGTATTATTAATATTAAATCTTTATCTGATTTTTGTATAAACAAACTTAAGATTTGATTTTTGAAAATGAAACTTAAAAAATAGGGTTGAGTGTAATTTCCTCATTAAACATCGCTAGAATAAGGGCTTGAACCTTCAACCTTGTGGTTAAGGGCCACAAGCAAAAACCAGCTGAGCTACTCCAGCACCTTACTCGATATGTTTGTCCCCAAATAAGTCATTGGAACAAGTATAACACCTAGGATCTCATTGAACAGTTTTCAAGTTGTCCGTGATTATCAATTAAAAATAGCTAAGAAAGACCCCCCCCCCCCCCCCCCCCCTACCAACCCCAATTTGTCATCCCATGTAGAGGGGGTACAGGAAATTAGAAAGGGTAGGGGTGGGCAATGGCCAACTACATGATGTCAATCTATTGCAACCTTCTATTTATTTCGCAATATTTTCATGGCATGATTACTTTTTCCACAATTCATGTTTGGCTTTGCTTCATATGTGGAAGCAAGCTTTTTTAGACAGTATCACTTCGCTAATGCCCTAAAGAAACACAAAATGAAGCCAGTTTTGGCTTTCGTCATTTTTTTTCACTTTCAAGCTAAGCCAAACATGAATTACTGCAATCTCACACACAAACACACCTCATGCACAACTGGGCTATCATTATTTGATCCAGAAATAATACAACCAATTTTATTTCACCATTCAACAAATGTTTAGTGTGTGAAGTCAATACTAACTTTCTTCATTTATCTATCCTTCATTTTTACTTTCCTCTACATCGGCTTCCCTTGCAAATCCAAGTTCTGACATGTCTTGCTTTGCCATCAAGTTCCTGCAAATACCCCCACGAAAACTTGCCTTAGACCTTAAATCAGCTCTTACAATTAAACAATGGTATGAATTCAACAAGACAGAAAAATCCTAATATGACAGCAAGAATGAGTTGCATTGTGATTTAGAACACTAACTTGAAGGGTTATATCATTTTCTCAAATAACTGAAGTTACATTATTGCTTAGCAACCGCAAAAATAACGAGATGTCATTAAAAATGAATAATTACAAAAACAAACGATAAGTAAGATATGATACCAAGTAATGGATAAAACCAGAAAGGAATAAAAAACACCAAAATATGTTAAAAGTAAAATGAAGGGAACTTACCTTTCCATACGGCATTCGAGGTACTTTATAGACAAGTGTCTACAATTTTCAGATTTATGGCCAGCAGATTTTAAACAATTGATATAGTCTTTCTTCTCCTGAAACAACCAACAAAATACTAAGTAAAGTTGTCATAAAATATTCACAAATCTAATATCCTAAATCTTGTCAAAAACGAGGCAATCATCTAGTCTTTCGTTGTGCAATCGAATCCAAAGATGACGAGCCTGATCTCCCAACCATTTATGCTTCACAGTTCAATTGGCTCCCACCCCACTCCACAGCCTGCTGGGAACAATGGGTCCTGTCCTGCATCCACCAAGGTCATTTCTAGCACTACTTTCATGGCTATCGTACCTGGTCACAGAGATGCATGTGGTCTAGAGGGAATACTCCTTTTTCTGGTGGTACTGGGCTCAATCCTCTATTGCCACCAAATGCTCCCCCTTCAAATTCAGCAGGAAATATTATTTTAACGCACAAACAAGAAAGATGTACAAGAAGAGAATCTTGTATACTTGTTTGTTGATCGAACATATCAAAAAGGGGGAAGAAAGGAGCTCCAGGCTTATTGTACCTGAATTTTTTAAAGCTAATTTGCACAGAAAAGTTGTTTTATTTTCAAATTAGATCTCTACATGATCAACTTGACTATGAACTTTAACTATGAGAATACCAGCATAATTTAACAACCAATAATTCGACATCGATATTCTTAAATTATAATAAAGATTCAAACTAGATACAAAAGAACAATCTTTCTATCATAACATTGGATTGAATATATGGACATTAATAAACGAACAGATGATTTTTTACAGTTGCACAGGAAAAAATATTGTGTTAAAAATGAACTTTCACGCGAAGAGAAGATAATAAAACATAAACCCTAACAAGATAAACAGAAAAAAACATTTACCTGCACTCATTTGTCAGATTTTGATTACTGTTTTCTTTTTCGTTGTCACTTTGTTGAACTGCTACTTCAGAAATCTATCAACTGTAAATCCATATCGCATTTTAATATACTGTAACACAGATGGATCTTACATGAATATACTGCATCGTTTGAAAAAAATTGGGAAATTAGGGATTCGGAGTTGTTGTCTGTGGGCATTAGCTACGAGCTACGTCGTTTCATTAGCCCAGTGTTCATATTGCTTTGGAGATATCGTATCGTGGGCCTTAACTTTTATTCTCTATTTTTAGAACAATTTGACCATCCTAAGAGAATTTTCGTTCTAAATATACCCTAAATTGAACAAAATATACAATCATTATCCAACAAAGCCAAGCGTTATTGTGAGGAATTTGCCAAGTTGAATTATCCGATTTGTACTACCCTTAGTTTTAATGTTTAGATAAGTTACAATTATAATCACTATTTGTCAAGTCGGTCATTTATTAGTTTTAACGTCTATATCAACATATCACACTAGTTAAATTGACGACGGAACAAAGTAGCTAGCAAAAAAATCATATTGAGTGACTTAATTGCACTAATTTAAGATGAGTGATTCACAAGAAAAATGGAATTTAGTGGACCGATTGCACCAAATCGAAGATGAGAAAGCTATTCATTAGAAAGAAAGAAAATGTAATCAACTTCTAATCTCACACTTCACGTGATGGTCATTCCTGATGAGTGCACAAGTTTGACGACTCCAACAGAAGTTTAGCACGTTCTCGATTTTCTAATTCAACTACTTGGACATATAAAGTAAAAGTCTTCGCCATCATCAACCAATATCATGCTATCTAACTCGAGTACCGTGACTAAATCTACTAACTCGATGAAGGAAAGGAAATGAATTGGGAAAAAAGAGGACAGAACTAGAATGACAGAATGCAGCATAATGCAGCATGCCTATGTCTAGGAAGTAAAACTAAGGATGCAAAGCAGACAACATAGTTAAAGAAGAATGTACAATTTTCATTAGTAAAAATTCAATGTACATACGGGCTTCAGGTTTCAACCCAATAAGTATAATTCAACATTCTCTGTCTTAAAACTCATTCTTTGAGGTTTATTAACAAGAAAATCATAAACCCGCGTCTCAAAAGAATAGCAGTCATATTTCTATGCTGAAAATCGAGTAAGATCCATCTTATGCCAAATGAATTTATTTCTTCATTCGTGCCAGTCTGTGAGTGAATCTGAATTGCCACCAGGGGTTTTAATAGTCTTCACAGCAGGACTCAGTTAGTCAGAGTTGGTCGATGGCCTATATCACGGGGGTGCTGAATTACGACTAGGACTGAATCCGTTAAGCTTCCTTTACAGGGCAACGTTGGCTATGAGAAACCAAAGTAAATTTTAGTAAGAACCAACCAACGATGGCTATAACATTATTGAACTTATGTTCGTGAAAATACAAGGGCTACACAAACAGCAATTTGGGATTTGTTAAAAATCGAATAAGAATCACTTACTACACCAATGTGCCATTCATGACTACTTAAATCTTTAAAAGTTTCTGCATCCATTTCCTGCAATAAAATGACACAAATTTAGTCTCGATTTTAAGCTGCGCCAAGCACATGTTTTAGTTGTTACTTAAAAAAGTAACTTAGAAGACCATGTTTGGTAAAATAAGTAACTTAGAATTATTCTAATTTACTTTTAAACACAGCCAGACATGCTCATTCAACTTTATAAAATCCTGCAAACTACGTATAAAAGAAGCATCACTCATTGCAAATTATTAGTAGTACTTAACAACTAAGTGTCTAATCAAGCGCTCCATGATTTTGGTTTGGTTAAATGTCTCGACAAGTGGAAGAATTTAGTAAATGAAACCTCCACTTTCTGAAGCTCCAGCTCTGTAACAATCATTTTCTACACACACACACACACACACACACATAAATAAAATACGATACAAGTATAAACAAAATACGATACAAGAATCTCTCTGTTTTTTGGGACATTTTTTCAGTACTAATAGTTGGCAACTTAATGTCACTAAGGTTATTGAAATGTATACAAGGCAAAAAGAATAATTAATGGAATACATGAAGTACTCAAAGGTTAAATCTTTCTCACTTACAATGCTGTAAATTGGAGGCACCATTATTTCTACTTTAGACTTCAAAGTAGGCATAACAGTGAAACGAGGTGTCAACTGTTGTGACCTGAAAGTCCATCTGTCATAAATAGGGTTCAATCATGTTAGATTGCTGGAGAATATGAATTTTGCTCAGGAAAACCCATATTAATTCTTACATACCCTATGTACAGAAAGATGAAAAATTGTGCCCATTCTCGAACCAACAACCGAATCCAGTAATTTTCCAATGATGTATCCATGTTTATGAAAATCTGGACAACGAAATGCTCAATTACTGCATGGATCAATATCTAGAATTTCCTATTTTTGCGAAGAATATGTCAACAAAAGATGGTTCATACCGCAAGTTCTGCCACAGCCACAATTTGCATTGCTCCTTGAAATTTCCTGGAAAATGTAAAGAAAGAAACCCTGTCAGCATTTTTTTTCTCATTAGATCTTTTCTTTTTCAGAAATGAAATCTACTAATGGAAAATTATGAGTGATAAAGCAAGTCGCCTAAGAGGAACTTAGGGGATAAAAATTTGTCGATGGAAATTTTAAATAAATTTTTTTCTTCTGTTTAACTAAAGCTTTCACGAGAGATGATTAAAAAAGGTAGATAAATGTCATGAATTAAGGTCTCGATGCCATTCATTTATGAAAATTCCACGTCTTAAGCCTTTGAGGGCTTGTTGAAGTCAAGATATCAAATAAATAAATATTTCTAACTTCAAGCAGCACCTTCGACGATATGTTTCAACAGAATGTGAATATGCTTACTTGAACATGATGTATTTTGTATAAACTGCATCATGCATCTCGTGGACATCCTCGTCTTCTATAAAGCTCAACTGTTCCCGCAAAACTATTAAGTTTTGAGATACATGGTAGAATATCACGTAGAAAAATATAGAATAGTTGAGCAGCAGTAGTACCTGTTTTACAGAAAGCATAATACTCAATGTTAAATTAGGATAAGAATAAAGTGGTATTGCCACCCAATAAAAATAAGGGGTAAAAACATTATTGGTCCATTCAACTTTCAACTAAATTCAACTTGATCACCCAAGTTTCCTCTCTGTTTCAATTACATTTCAAATTAGCTTTTGATATTAAATTAACGAGTTTCCCTATGTGGCAGATTCCAAACTGTATATTCTGTACATCATGTTGGATAATTCCTTAGTTTTACTAACAGAATCAAACGGAAAGTAAAAAATTCGGCAAATAAAATGAAACTTAGCTAAAAGTTTTAAGTGACCAACAACGCTTTTATTGCCCTAAATATAAGTGAACTAATGAGGAAACTCACAAAGAAGTAAGGTATAGAAGCTCTGTAACCAACTAGAGTCAGGTAAAAGATACACCCAAGAGCAGCCGTGGTTCGCCGCTCAGACACTGAAAGGCGTTCGCAGGTGATGCAATAGCCATTAGAAATAAGCATGAAAGATACAAAAGCAACTGTCTGAAATAGCACTCCAATAACATAGGCTCCAAAAGACATCCATAAAGAGCATACATGAGTATAAAAACACGAATTCCTGAGGCAAAACATGATCAAATAAACAGCGTATTAAACAATCGTAACAAAATTTGTACAATATTAGCACCAAAGTTACTTAGTTTCAAGTATAAACGCGTACCAGAAAAGGAAAGATAAAGCGTGTTGCAAGGCTTTAATCAATGGAACAGAGGCAAGCGCCCACTGCAATCTATTTGTCTGTTACATATAAAGAACAATCACAGAGGAATAATAAATTAACAACAATGACAATTATTATTAGCAATAAAACATTAATCAGAAGCAAAAAATCCCATTAAATTGAAAAAAAAGGTCAAAAACTGATTATCAATCATACACATCATTTATGGATGCACTAAAAAAAAAAATCAAGAATTCAAAAAAAGGAACTGAAAAAATTGGACCTTTAGCAATTTAGCTGAATCCCATTAAACTGAATTTATTTTTATTTCAAACATTTCTATCCTATATTCTCACACATTATCAGCAGCTAGAAATAAACTAAATTAAATTAAATTCGAGAAATAAAGAAATAATTGACCTGAAGATGGCGATGATTGTAGGTATTGAAGGCCCAAGAAAATGCAGAGAAGAACCAAATGACCATGAAAGCCGAATAGAGTGGTGGCAGCGGCCGGTACGTGGCGTCTACTCCGTCACTATACGATCCCAGACTCTTTCCATTCTCCATTTTCACACGTTTTCACTTTCAGTTCTTAAATGGCAATTGAGAGGTTTTATATAGACAATCCCACAGGTGTTCAGTTCTTTCTTTAGTATTATTAATTTATACAATTGAAGACCTTTTTAATTTTATTTTTCCAATTCCTTTTTTTTTTTTAGTTGACAAACTAGAAGTAACTAAACGATCAATTATCATTTGGGATTTTGTTAAGAGAAAATAACAATTGGGATTTATGAGGAGAAAAACAATTGGAGAATAAACAGAAGATATTTGATCGTATTTAAAAGCAATTTTTTCTCGACAGTTTCTACTTAAGTGTCATTTGAATTATATCGCAATGCTATATTGTGTTTTCTTTTCTTTGTTTTTCAATGCTGATGAGTTTGTACAATATTATAATTAGAAACCATTTCATTTTATTGAAAATATGTAACTACGAATCGAGTGTAACAAAGTGTGGAAAACTGAAGGCAAAAATATTAAATTTGAAAAAGAAAAATTAATGAAATTATATAATAATATTCTTTTGCTATACATCTTTATCATTCACCAAAATAAATAAATAAATTCATTTTTCTAACATAGAATGTAAAGGCGATGGACCAGGTTTTAGGGGTAATGCAGTTGTTGCAAGTGATTGATGTTGTCATACAACAAAACCATCACCCCAATACATTAGGGTTTAACTGACCCATCAAAAGATTGCAATGTAATTATATATGTTTTCTTATGAATTTTTAGAACATGATAGAAACTAGTTTGACAGGATTTCTACTTTTTTAAAAGAACTTTTTTTGTAAAAAAGTTATCTTAAATCATATTCATTTAAAGCTCTGACAAGTCTTTTTAGAAATTATCTAAACACATTTAAAAACAATTTTGACTTATCGAAAATCCAGCCAAACGACCTAAATATGCCTCTTATGTAAAATACAGACGAAAATCAAGTTAATTTGGTAACTTCTTATTATGTATTCAATGTCAACATAATTGATTAATCCATGATATGGGTTACAATCATGTTTGTGCACATCATTATTTACATCAGGCCACGTGTCATTATCTCATTTATCAGTTAAAAAAATTGTTTTTCATCCATTCATTTCTTGACATTACATCAAGTGTCAACACGAATGTATGCAATTGATGTACAAGTGGCATAATTCTATGTTTTATATTTCAGTCCAACATACTACAAGATAATGGTCATACAATATATCTTTATATAAGGAAATAATGAAATGAATATAAAAAAACTCAGTCAATATACATGTGAACCAATCAAGAAGATTTAAATCTGTCCAACTACTTGCAAGTTTAGGGCAACTGATTTGACCTTATAACTTGCCAAGATTTTCTGGATAAGTTTAGGCTTTACTTTAATCTCACAGAGGAAACCATAAATTAGGTTAACAAACTCATTAGCCAGCTAGTTTCTTTTATAGTACTTTTGTATATAAAAATGAAAAACGAAAAGAACTCCAACTTAATTTAATGCGAAGACAAATACCTAACATTATGTTATTCTACAATTCGAGGTTGTCACATCCATCAAATCGATATGTTTAATATGATCGCTTCATGAATATGTTATGAATCAAGATTTTCTGCTTTTTTTCTTTAATATTGTGCAATCGTAATGATTTTTTAGGCGTCACATCTCATCAAAATGTGTGTATGCTCAAATGAATAGATTAGCAAATTGACATTCCACTCGTTGAACAATGGCAAAGGTTGTCAATGATTGCTCTAGCAAATTACAAGATCTTAACTTTGAGGTGGATCACAAGATTTAGAAGGCATTGAGTTTAAATCTGGTTAATTATATGAATTCTATATTTCTCAAGAGTTATTAATATACATCTATTATAATGAAATACTATTGATATTAACTATTATTTATTCACAAAATTTTCTATTCTAACTCAACTACATTTTTGACATGGTGGAGATCTATGCCTTCTTTGGGTTTTTCAAGATAAAAACTAATATACAACCGTAGCTTTTTCTAGGGATGGCAATTGGATAGTTGATACAAGAATGATAAGATATTGTATTCGCTTGAAATAGTATTGTAGATATAAACAGGTTTGATAAGGATATAGATATGTGCAAAAAAATATCAAAACTCGTCTGCTACAACGTAGATTTAGGCATTCATTAACGATTAAATCCATCAAGTGTTTTGATGATAACTAACCGATGCATATCTACAAGTGTCAAAAGTTTTCATGAGTTTCACAATTTACAATTGTCGTAAAAAAAAATAAAAAATAAAAGAACTTTATATGATAACTCGTACGATACAAATAAAAATTATATATATTTCTTAAATAGTATAGAACAACGTACACATAACCTAACCATCTACTTCATAACTTAGAAACCAGTAAAAGGCCATAAACTCTACACTAAAAAAGACAAAATCTAACATTTCTTTCATCGACAAACATAACAGAAATACATAAATGCTGATAAATGGCATTCAAAATCAAATTGTTTTAACCATTAAGGGAGTGGTGACATCTGATGATGAGATGGTGCTGTCAACCGTACTTGTCCATGTGTAATCATCATTCGAGAGTAATATTGATTTTGCTTCGTGCATCTTTACCCCTTGGAATGAAGTTTCTACAGTAGTCGAAAATGTTTGAGACATTCTAATACCTTCTAACTCCATGACTACTTCTTTCATATTTGGCCTATTCTTTCCATTCAAATTTAGGCATCTTTGTGCAAGTTTAGCAACCACAATAAGCTCCACCCTCCCACCTTGCTTTAAAATCTGGGAGTCAAGAATTGTTTCGAGATTGTTTCTTTCCATGCATGATAGAAATCGTGTTGCCAAACTTCTTTCCTCTTCCGTTCTCTCAGAAGAAATAGGCCTTTTCCCAGTTAAAAGCTCAACAAGAACAACTCCAAAACTATAAACATCACTTTTTTCTGTAAATTGACTAGATTGGAAGTATTCAGGATCAAGATATCCGAACGTCCCTTTCACTATGGTTGTTAGGTGAGTTTGATCCACTGCAATTGACCTTGAAGTTCCAAAGTCTGCAATTTTGGCTGCATACTTTTCACCCAAGAGTATGTTACTAGACTTGATGTCTCTATGATAGATTGGAAGAGAAGTTGCATAGTGAAGATGGGCAAGTGCTCCTGCAACTTCTAGTGCAATTTTCAAGCGCATATTCCATGAAAATGGGAAGTCAGGACTATCATCATGGATATGATCGAAAAGCGTTCCATTGGAGATGAATTCATAAACTAGCAAAGGAACTTCTGTTTCTAAACAACATCCAAGTAGCTTCACTACATTCCTATGATTGATTTGTGAGAGTAAGACAACCTCGTTGATGAACTGCTCCACTTGGTTTTCATCTACCAATTTGGATTTCTTTATTGCTACGATTTTTCCATCCGATAACATTCCTTTATAAACTGTCCCTTGCCCTCCTTGGCCAAGTATGCGGCTTTCATTGAAGTGATCAGTTGCTTTCTCTAATTCTTTAGAAGTGAAAAGTTTTGTTTTCTCGAGTATATATTCATTGGTTGATATTTGTTGTTGTAGCAGAAGTCCTCCATTTCGTTTAAAGAATTTTTCTTTGCGCTTTTTGATCTTTCTCTTCTTCTGAAACTTGTGTAACCAAAAGCAAGTTGATAATAGTAGTAGTAATCCCATTCCAGAGCCCAAACTTGCCCCTGAAATAGAAATAATAATTGTACGAGGGGACAGCAAAATTAAATTTTTCATGATTTTTACTTTACATTAACAAAAATCTTGAGCTATAGGATAGATTCTAAAGGACTTCGCTTGATTGATAGAATTTCTCATCCCTCATAAAAAGTTGACGCGGTAGCAGATTTTCCAAAAAAAACCAGAGTATGTTGCTAAAGATTACCTATAGCCGCTTTGTTTTGGGACCCTGGCACCCGGAAACAACCTCTGCGATCTTTCCTTCCATCACCATCATAACCCTCGGGGCAGGAACATTTATAAGAACCCGGAGAATTGGTGCAAATCCCATTTGAGACACATGGAAAAGACTGGCATTCATCGATATCTAGCCTCGGATAAAGCATCACCAAAAATAATTGTTGGACTGCTACACTATAATAGACAATTCTTATGGTTAAATAAGGATAAAATTACTAACCAATGCATCCTGGACTGAGATATGGGTTACCCTCGTATCCTTCCCAGCAGCTGCAGCGGTATCCTTCAACACCGGTATCGGAATCAATGCATTTACTATTCCGTTGACATGCATAATCGGTGGAATTTTGTACTTTTGTGCAATTTCTGGAACCAATCTTCCAGTCCAACATCAATGGCATATCGGTTAACATTGTATTCTTTAGAAATGTTATTGAATCATTGAGATCTGATAAACGGAAAGTAAAATTACGGAGACTACTATTCATCATTCCAACGAATGCAAAGCTGCAAGGAAAAAGTTTGCTCTTTCTTCGCCAATAACTGTGCACGTCAGACAGGTTGGGACTTAGGGAAACAGTACCTTTAGGTATGGAGGTCTGGCAACAACCATTGCCTGGACATTGTCCGATCCCATCAGGCCGAGAACAGGATGACACAGCCAAAGGATATGATCTGATTAGCATTAGACAAGGTATAAGGAACATACGAGAAGTTCAATTCTAAAGGTAAATCCATAGTCTTGTTATAGAATTGCATATCATAGCAGGCAATCGCCATCCGGTCATAGTACTTAAGATAGATTGCAGATTCTGATAATCTGACAACATCAATGCCAGTCGTACCAAGGTAGGCTTTCGGAGGGTTGACAGAAGTATCACACTGTATATAAAACCACGAGTTTAGGGAACAATTTGATCCGTTACCGATTCCAAATGGGTATGAAACTTCCATATTTCCACATCTGCTTTCACAGCCAGGCTTAGCAGAGGAATTTGTCATGCCTTGGGCGATTGACTGCGGTACCGCCAGTGACAGTAAGCAGAAGATATGCAAAAACATTTTTAAATTTCCCCTTTCTTGAATGGGAAAATCGTGCAAGTCCATAAAAAAAAACTTGTAGACAAACTAGCAATAGGCCAATATAAGATAATTTCAATGTTACCATTGACTAAACAAGCAAATAATAAATAAAATATTGTAAGTAGCTGAAGGGCGGCCAATCAAGAACATAATATTCAACAGTCAACAATAACAATATTAATAGACGAATATAATGTTAGATATTTATGCAATAAATATAATATGTGAAAAAAATAATTAATTCAGATAAAGTGCCCAAATGATGAAAAGTATGGAATTTGTGTGGGAGGTCGAGGGCTCGAGTCTTACATCACGCATTATATTAAAAGGTCTTTGGTTGGGGCTTGGACTCTTGAGATTTCTTGATTTCAATAATAATTATTTTTTTAATCATTTTCAAAATGATTTAATGAGTCAACTAGTCAGTAAAATATGACCATTCAATATTAACAACTCAATACCACTAACCATAAAAATTGCAAATAATACTGGATCATGGTGTTACATTATTTTTCCGTCTATATATAAACAAACATCTGTGCATTAGAAAATTATTACAAATACGAAATTGTATCTTCTTATTCAGAAAAATATTATACTCAATTTTATAATTTTTTTTGGAGTACACTTGAGAGTTCTTAAAACCATTTGTGATTACTGTATAATTAGTTTATTTGATTGTTATATTCTAGAAGTGATTGTCCACATAGATCACAGCAGTTATCGACAGTCAATTTCGCTTAAGGACATCGTGATGTCACCAGACTCGATCAGTAGATAAATTTTGTTTCTGTACCTTACTGTATTGCTACTAGTAATATTTCTAGCATATAATTGAATAAACAATCTAAGAAAACACTATTTGTCACAAAAAAAACTTCTTCCTCCTGGTCGTACTTGTAAAATGTGATTGGACTTTATGATGATGAAGTCTCCACCTTCTTAACTTATTGAGGCAAGTGTTCTAAAAAGCTCGTATAAGCGATGCTTACATTCGAGGCTCAGATGCCTTGACAATGAGCGTCCAGTGGCATAATATTAATTTTTTTAAATTTTATTTCCTAGTC
>CAIGRO010229226.1:5042-21317 GCA_903798355.1 Fraxinus baroniana | reverse complement strand
TGTGTATTCTTCTTTATTAATAAAAATTTTGGATTATCTATCAAAAAAAAAAGAATTCAACTTAATTGAGATGAGCGGAGATGATTGTCTCAACTTAGACTTCTGGAGACTCCACCATGCATGAAATTAAGTTATTAGGTCACAATATAAAAGTTTTACTTTTTTGTCTTTCTGTTGCAACTGTAAGCTGTTATCTATTCTCGTTGCAATTGAGTACAATATCACGCCTTTACTTAATTATTACAATTGAGCTCTTCCTCCATATTTCCTACTACAAATATACGCAACATTTTGTCTTTTCTTGGCCTACTCAAAATATATCTTTTTGTCTTTTCTCGGTCTATAAAATGAGATATTGGGTTTGAACATACCGGTATGTTCCATGAGATGGACTACATAAAACCAAACATGATTAGAAAACTTTCCTCAAAAACATTCACTGATATCAGTTTTTCTCTTGGCTACATTTTATATATGACAATATCCTTAATCTTGGGAGTAGTCTCAAATCATAGGAGCAATTGCTATGAGATATGAGAAGTAAGATCCCATTAATTATTAAAACCTTCGATATCTTGGGCGATTAGTTTTATAGTTGCAGGATTGTGTGTTGCATATAGACACCATGATATCTCTAAAGGTGATGTGATATTTCCTTGAGCTAGTCTCATGGTTGTGATCATGAAGACTTCCAAGCAAACTATAGCTTAACTCTCGGCCGTTTTAACCAAACTGGAATGTGACAGAGCAGGCCCAGATGGACCAAATATTTGTCGAGGCAAAAAAAATAATAAAAAAAAATAAAATAATAATAATAATAGAAAAAAAGCCTGAAAGGTGCATACTGGCATGTAATATTTGCAAGAATATAGAATATTTTTACCTCACTTTTTTCTTCTCGGAGCTTTTCAATAGGAAGGCAGAAGAAATCAGCATCAGCACGCATTGGCCAACCTAGTTTGAAACAATTAACTGACCTACAATTTAGCATAAAAGCATAAGTTGTGTAATTTAAGAAAAAAAAAATAGTAAAAATGAAGGATAGAATGTTACCAGAAGTATTCATTTAAATCATCATAATTTCTCCACTGAGAATGCTTGGATTTCTCTTTGATCCTTCTAGCTTCCTGAGATGCATCAATGGAACATCATAGATTTACAGCAAGTGCCAAGGTTTAATAAAGGAAACCTTCGAAACCTCAAGAATCCAGAGACTGGGAATAGAACCTTAGCTATAGTATCATAGATTGGAGTCACAACTTTCCTCAAGAAAGCCTCATTTTCACCACCATAGGCAGGCTTGATATGCTCACCTGTCATGGGGCTCACACTTCCAGCCAGCATACCGTAAAGTTCAAATGCCATCTGGAATGTTTTATAGAATTCAAATAAATAACAAGACCAAATGAGATGAGAAAAGTATCCAGACGAGTTTACTTGTTTATAACAACTAGTTGAATTTTAGTTAGAGATAATCATGATATAAACTCAAGTAAGATGAGAGCTACACAAGAAAATGGTAATATTCTAACCAAGTTCTTGTAGAACGGACATGATTTCCATTTAAAACATTAAGATCGAGGAGAAGTAAAAGTAAAAGATTATGAAAAGCCCTCGTGAGAAACGTCCATATCACTTTATTACCAACTCCTCTTTTATTGATTATTTCTTGATATGATAAACCATCTAAGTCTAACTGATCCAACAACAAAAAATCCTTGTCTCCTTCCCCAGATTTTGCTAAATCTACCTTTCACTATCTATCTAGTCTCAAGTTTATCACTGCTAAAGGTAATTTATTTTGCTGGTCTAATTTTTTCACAAGACGAAGGAAATATCATTTATGTTCTAGAGAACAATATCTGCAAAATTTACTATTAGGATGACAATAGCAGAACACTCTTTCATCCCATAAATTGTATTTTAACAATGGAATTTGTTATCTACGTTCTAAATGAAGTAACATAGACTCGTATAGAAGCTAGTGCTGAAAATAAAAGGTTAAAGTAAGACGAGATAACCATATGATCAGGAGGTCAAAATAAAAAAGCAAAGCATACATGATGATAAATATAGCAGAGGCATTCTGGCATAAATCTTAAGTTTGCAGCTTCCCCCCAGATAAGAAGATATAGGCCCATGTACAACAATTTCCGTTGCTGCACTTCCTGTTGGATGGTTGGCAACCTATTGGAAAGAACAAATTGGAATTGAGATGATAGAAGAGAAATTTTACAAAAACTCAAGTCTGGACATAGCCCGGAAATTGGATATGGATTATTAATAGCAGAGCATGGCTGGCCGGTCGCTGATGTTAAATGGAATATACTTAAAAACCAAACAATTCGGAGACACATAATTCACTCACCAAAGGCTACTCTTACGAGCAAGATACTTGCACCATTTTTTGTAGTTCTTGAAAAGTTTCTTCATGACTTCTGTAAGTGCCCGATCATCCAACTAAACAACAGCGTCACTGGGTAAATATTTAGAAATAGGACTTCTACCAAGTAACAGATTGCTAGCTCAACTCTATTACCTTGGGTTGTTGATCAGGTTTTGGAAATTGTCGAATGTGAACATTTGCTAGCAATAGAATCAAGTGCTCCCGTTGATTTGCCACGTTATCCTTCTGCATATCAGTAATATATAGCAGGTAACCTCGTGAAAAGAAATAGCTAAAAATACATAAATTCCAACTTTATCTTATAAATCAATGCCAATATTAGCAGGATCTGGCACATAATGACACCTGAAAACCAAACATTGCCTGAAGCCAGTCTAAAATATCTTCATCTACTTTTTTTGTATGTCCCTTTGGCCATGGAAGACCTCTTATATTCCGAAGGGCAGCTACAGAAGCTTGAATCTGTCAACAAGAAAGATACTGAATAGATGCGACAAAATCATGATCAAACATATAAAATATTAAGAGAGTAAACAGGAAAATCACCTCAGGATATCTCATGATTGCTTGATGTGAACTTTCTGGGTCTAATGGAAGTATATTATACGGGACTAATATCTGAGCCTTTTCCTCAACCTTAGTGTGTTGCTCCAAAATCTACATGCAAACATGGATTCAAGGGTTAAAGTAAATATGTCATTATTTACGATATAAAAACAAATGAATAAGTCCCTCCACTTTAACAGTTTAAGCTTTGAAATGAAATAGTTTAACGTGGCATTAGAAGATCAGAGATCCCAAATTCAAGTTTTCCGCCACCCATTTATGAAAATTCCAGAAGTCAGGCCTTTGAAGAAAACATAAATCGGGCTAGCACGTGCAGGTACCATAAATAAACATCATCCCTGTTTAACAACTTAAACTTGTGGATGAATAGGTTTAACTATTATAAGGATCAATCATGTACATACAACATGATCTACAGGTCAATCTGTCACGGTTCCCGTTGCAAGGTATGAGACTTGAATCTCGTATCAACATTTTGGGCTTTTAGTGCGTGATTTATACAGACTTGGCTCTCTAACTTCAATAGCTAGCTTTTGAGGTATGACTCTCCCAAAATCCATATCAATGATATCAAAATAGATACCATATCTCCTAGTTACAATCGAGCGGCACAAATTTTTACATCGGCATTGCAGCATTCATCTGAGACTAGTCAGGGCTAGTGCAAAGCTAGTCCAACGTGAGCATCAAAATCGTGGAGCGTGGTGGGTAGTCATAATTCCCATTGCAAGATATGGGTTGAATTCCACATCGTATGGGCTTTGGGTGTGTGGTTTATATAGACTTGGGCTCTCCAATTTCAATAGCTAAATTTTGAGATATAATTCTCCCAAGATCTATATTCATAACAAATGAAAGGCCTAGGTTGAAAAAGGATGCTTCTACAATACAAAAACCTATAGCTCAAAGTTTTATAGCAAATTACTCATATCTCCCTTAAGGTTATTGAATTTACAAGATAACCCGTCTTTAAAAATATTACAAAAACCTCCCCAACATTGTCTTCCCTACCAGATTTCATGTAACACAAAAAAAAATATGTATTTCCCATTTTATCCTTTTGTTTTATACTTTTTTCCTTTCAATTTTCTTAATCCTTAAATTGTTTTTTCTGTTTTTATTTAGATGAGAGTATTGCTTCTAATCTAAAAATAAAAAATGTTTCAAAAATTTTGTAATAAATGTTCGCATAAAAATTTAGGTCTAAAAAAGTTGACTAAAAATATCAAATTTAGATATTTGTACCCTCTAGAAGTAAGGAACCATGGCATATATGTTTGGAATTGATTCCATTTTGAGAGAGTTGAAAGGTACAATCTCACTAAAGCAGGAAAGAACTAAGGCATTGAAATCCCCTTTTAGCTTTTTTTGTTTGAAATAGAACCAGGCCGGGTATAATCCGATTGTAAAGAAAGACCACTGGCTGATGAAAGACATCCCCAGAATGTCCCCCTTTCACTATCTCACTGTTTATAGCTCTTATTGGTCTTTTATTTTAGCATTGCTTTCACGTGACATAATATCTAACCTTCCTAGACCTGCTCTCTCTCTCTCTCTCTCTCTCATTTGTTTTCCCTACCAAATTTCTTGTAACACAAAAAATAAATATTTATTTCCCATTTTATCCTTTTTGTTTTATGCTTTTTTCCTTTCAATTTTTGTATTCCTTAATTTTATTTTTATTTTTTTCCTTTTTTATTTAGACGACAGTATTGATTCCAATTTATAAAAAAAAAAAAGTCTTCCAAATTTTGTAACAATGTTCACATAAAAATTTATGTTTTTATGTAATTTCACATATAAAATTAATAATTATTTAATTGTTTATAATGAATAGGGAGCATGGACCAGTTTTCTTTGGAACTGGACAAAACTAGTCGCAAGTATTTTATATCATTTTCCTTTTTGTGCTCCGAAATATTTAATGTTGTTCTACGTATTTAGCTATAAAGCAAAAGGATAAGTTAGGTTTAAGCTCTTTTTTTACCCTTAATATTTATATCATGATAAGTTTAGAAAATTCACTATCATAATATTAAAAAGAGATGAAATCGACACTGATTTAGGTTCAAAGTTTAGAATTTTTTTGAATTCCTTTTTCTATTTTAAATTTGAGTCAATTTTTGTCTTTCTATGATATAAAAAATCATTTTGAATAAAAATATAATTCAGATGAGATCACTTTGTACGAAAAAGCAAAAATAAATAAATTTTATAAACCAAAATTTATGCTTCGGGTATATTGGAAATGAACATTTGTTTTTGCATATAGAAGAGATCTCTATAATTTTTTAAAAAGGCAGGGGGTGTCTTTGCGATAGTCAATAACCCCTAGGGAGGTTTCAGTAATTTAATCGTAACTTAATAGATATGACAAACTGTTCAAGTCACATATTTAAAGGTATCAAAATTACCTCATCATCTACTTCAACTGATTCTGTCAAATTAACGGCCCTTAAGACCTCAAATAGCACAGCAGCTGTTTGATATGCTTTTGTAAGTCGGGCACTATATTAAAAAATAAAGTTGTGTAAATATAAAAATGTAATAAATAAGTTCTTTACTAAACAATACAATAGTAATGTTTGTGGGTTACTTACCGATCCGCTTTATCAGCAGCATTCTGCAAAGCCTCAATATACTTCCTGTAGTAATGCTGATAAAAATTCTTCATTTCACGAGCATCACTTCCTTTTCTTGCGGTCAAAGTTGTCACATTTTCCTTCAAAAATAAAAAGTTACCAAATTTTATTATTGCCAACACATTTTCAAAGTTAAGTATCCTAAGAATATGCCGGGAAGACAAGTGTACTACAAGAATATCATTATTAGAACTATTTGTAAGCAATACATGTCACTTTCCTAACTAACAATGTTTCATCAGAGTAATAATACAAAGAACAATAATTTAAATTAAAAAAAAAAAACCAGAACATATAATATGCATATTATATATGTCTCAAGCAACTAAAAATGATATCTTGCGAATATTCGCAAGTTAATCACCATCAAAAATTCCTTTTAAAATACATGTCACTTTCCTCGAGTTAAATGTTTCAATAATCACCCAACTTATGCTTTGGTCACGATTGACTTACTAAGGGCTTGTTTTAGCCCCATTTTTACCCAAAAGAAAAAAAATAATACATTTTGTAGTAGTGTTATGGTGGGGAATGTCTGGTTAAAAATTAAGGAAAAGTTCTAGATTTACGTGTTATATTATTTTATTGAAGAATGTGTGGTTATAATGGGGTCAAATTATTGTTCAATAACGCATTTTAAACAAAGGCTAAATTTCAAAGTACTTCACGATGCTCATTAAAATTTGTCCGTTTGCACTTCATCCATCGTTCATTAGATTCCATTCCCCTCATTTCTGACATGTCAAATGAAAATCCCGCATAGCAACTTATGATCGTTAACAAAAATTACAGCTTAATGCCAAACCATTGAAGTAAAATATTTCATTTCTCACCCAAGTTATACTATGATCCCATTTTACTCATCACACTTCAAAATATTTCTCAATAGTCACTCATTTTTTAGAATTGCACTCCATTTATCATTGTCAAATTTCGTTCATTAGTTGCGACGTGTCACACAGAAATTCCACGTCAAAAATTAAGACCCTTCAAAAAATTACACCTCAATCAAATCATCCAACTCTCCAAATCACATTTAAAATGCGACTTCTACGCCCCTATAAACTTCTATAAACCCGATCGTTCGTCCTCAATTTCAGCCCCCAAGTCACTCATATTACCCACGAATAGCTAAAATGTAGACTAAGATTGGGCCAATTGTTGAGAAACACGTGAGAAGCTACTAATAAAGTCTTATCCCCAATTGTATCATCAGTCTGATCTCTCTCAAATCCCAACCTTCCAATTTTGTAGGCTTTTATCCAACCATTTAAGAAAGGAAATGTCATCAAACTTCGGTGGCTAAGTTACCACTCCTGTGCGATTGGAATACCTTCAGTTCCATGTTCATGTTTGTTGTTCTTCATTCCTCAATTTGATCGGAGTTTAATGACATTTTCTTCCTCAAATGGTCGGACACATGCCTACAAAATGGAAGATTAAGATGAGAAAAAATGCCTGCCATACGTTACAATTTGAAGATAATGCTTCATAAGTAGTAGCTTCTCACGTTCTTCTCAATAATCGGACATGCCTCGTTACACAATTTAGTTGGATACGAGTGAATTGAGGGATAAGTTTTTTTTTTTTTTTTGGGGGACTAAAATTGGGGACAAACTATTGGGGCTTAAAGAAGTTCCATGTTTCGCATATAGTGATTTTGGAAAGTTTGATTTGATGGTTTAACTGATTTATATTTTTTTAATGATCGTAACTTATCGCATGAGATTTCTGTGCGACGTGTCACAATGAAGAGAACGGAATCTCACAAATGATGGATTGAGTACAAGTCTCTAAGATGAGTTACTATGAGGAAGCATTTTGAAATTTGATGAGTAAATCGTGACCATAGTACGAGTAATGAAACATTTTACTTGGATGGTTTCACTGAGTTATAATTTTTCAACTGCCATAACTTGCAACGTGAAATTTTCATTTGACACGTCGCAATACGGGAAACGGGATTTAGTAGATGATGAATGGAGTGCAAATGAACAAAGTTCTAGGAAGTACTATGAAGATTAGTAAATTGTGACCATGGTATAAGTTGGACGATTATTGAAACATTTAAATTCACTTTCCTAACTAACGATATTTTGTTAGGAGAATAACACTATATCTTATCCTCCATTTTGACAAATTTGTAAATGATTTATAAAAAGGAATAGTAGATCAATAGAATTTAATCTCTACTATATATAAAAAAGGCAGTTCTGGGGTACTGTAGATGCAACAGTAACCAATGAGAAGTTAATGTTCATTTTCTCAATTTTCACACCTCCAGTCCTCCAATTTTATGTCTTATTTCCATTTCCACATCATTTTTTTCCCTGCTATAAAAACGACGACGTAGTTTAAATAGTTAGGTATTTATTCCCTGCATTATTCTTTCTTCTCTCGTTTAAAATATATTTAAAATGAGAAAATGTTTGTTCGTAGAACAAGAGAAACCTTTCGAAATATTGTTTAATTCATGAGCAGGCAAAAGCTGAATTGAAACATTTTAATTGTTATTTAAAAGAAAAAAACAAAAACAGCGCAGAGACATCGTGTCCGTGTCTCCGCATAGTGATAGAGCTAAAAGATATTGTTTGTTCACGGAACACGAGCAACATTTCGAAATATTGTTTAATTTACGAGCATAAGAAAAGCTTAATTGAAACATCTTAATTGTTATTTAAAAGAAAAAAAGGACACAGTGTCCGTGTCTCCACGTTTTGTTCACAGAACACAAGCAACCTTTCGAAATATTGTTTAATTCATGAGTATAAAAAAAAGCATAATTGAAACATCTTAATTGTTATTTAAAAGAAAAAAAGGACAAGTGTCTCCAAGCCGTGTTCGTGTTTCCGCGCACGAACACAGCGTCCGTGTCTCTGCGCAGCGCAGAGACATCGTGTTCGCGAAGTGCATTTTTTTTTTTTTTGCTTTTTTTCTTTTTTAATTCCTTTTTGATATGGGTTTAAAAAAAATACTTTAATATTTTTACCAACAATTCCATACAAACACAAAAATCATAATTCATTTCGGGGGTGTTGCACCTTCGATCTCCGCGACCTGACTGGTCGGTTGATCCTCGTCGGGTGCGTTTCCCCTGAACCTCACGAGGGGCGCTGTCCCCTCGACCCCGCAATCTGGTTGGGGCGTCGCCCCCGAGCCCCAGCTGCCCCTCGAGACCTGGACATGTCAATCCTCGTTTTGAAGCAGTAGACCATTTTCATAACAATAAACAAATAAATAAATTATGAAAAATTTGTTAATTCTTAGTACTTCATCTAATCTCTCTCACACACATACAGACACAGTGTTTTTGTTGATTAACATTTCATTTGGGTTTAAATACTCAACAAATATTGAGTTGTTTAACCTACTTTAGGCCTTTGTTTATTTATTTACTTTTCTTGTAGAAAATAATAAAAGAAAATTAAATTCAAGACTCGTTCAAACATAAAACAGTATCTGCATAGCTTTAATTAATGAATATATACAAGTATTACCTCTTGCCCTTTTGTTTTGAAACCAATTTCCAATTTGTCTTCCATTAGAGAGAAGAAAAAATCAAATTCTTCGAAATAGAAATAGAGGTTGCGAACCTCCTTTTACAACTTCTTTGCTATACATTTTCGTTTTTCGATGCATGCTTTATTAATTAATAAATCAAATATTTCTTAATCATGTAAACATGCAATCTTTATTATATCAAACGTTTGATGTTTTTAAATTTATTTTTGGTGAGTTTCTGCACTGTGCAGTAATATCAACTTTTGAGAAAATAATTCAAAATCAGCCTTTTTTATTCTGAAAATTTACCAAAAAAATCTGTCTTTTGAGTTGTTTTGTGAGATTTCTTCCACCTGAAGTATCTAGAATTTTGGCCGGTATTTTGGCGTTAAAGCTTTTGTTGGAACATGAATTATGTGTTCGACCAAGTTCTCCCGACAGATAGAGCTCACTGTGTGTCTCAGCACACTTCGTAAATTTCTTTTGGAAATTCTTATTGGGGAGTGAGTTCTCATAGTTTCTCGTAGTATCTCGTAATATCTTTGGAGTGTTCTTAGAGTGGCTTTGGAGTAGTTCTTTGTTGTTTTTGCATTATTTGTTGTTCTTAGTCTCTCGTCGTCACTAAGTTTCGTAGTTGGTTGCTCTGATTTTAGATTTCTTCTTAGTGGACACAAATATTGTCGTCGTCGTCAGTTCATAATTGCAAATTGATGCTTTTACCAGCATCAATTTGAGGGGGATGTCAATGAACTTGAATAAGATTCCGAAGATCGTCGAAGATTTCATAGGATTCCGAAAATCGTCGAAAATTACGATTATATTATTATAATTGTTTTCCATATTTAATTGTTATTTTAGTAATATTTAATGAGAGAACCTCTCACAAAGAGAGGCATCGAGTCTTTTATTGAGTATATTTGACACTATCATAATCATATCACATTTGAGGAATGTAACATTTTAACCCCCAGAAGTTGGTTAAGGTGTCATCTATGCTCATTATGCACACCATTAGTCACATGCTTAGGGAATATAACAATATTCCAATTTGGTATACAATGCCTTTGTTTGAGCCCCATTTCACAGAAAAAATTTGTTTTAGAATAGTTTTTTTTTTTCTTTTTTGGAGAATATGCTATTAAAAAATAAGAAAAAACTTTTGGTTTACGTGTAAAATTATTTTATTGGAGAATGTATGGTTGAAAATGAATTTTGGAAAAATGAGTTTTAAGAAAAATGACAAGGGCAATATAGTACCTTAACTCCCAGCCAGTTAATTGCCATCAACATTTATGCTCATTCAACATGAACTAGGATTTATTCAAACTACTAGCCACGAACTGCTATTACAAATTGGAGATCTGAGAATGTGTAACGAATCAAACCAAATAAAAGATGAAACGCTAGCTAGAAAGCCACTCTTCCCTATATGAGAAAAGGAGCCTCAAGGGGAAAAGTCAATCCTAACTTGTAGAATATTGGACCTTAAAAACCCAAACTCATCATTGAACACAGATTTTAGGACAACCCACAATTAAATATTTGTCTGCTTGTTACCTCTTCCCACTTCAGCTGAAATTCACCTTTAGTGGTGTATTTACCATTAATATGCCAGTTCCCTCACCACGAAGTTCCATCAGCCCCAAGAGTATTTATGACATCATTGTGAACTGGTTGTTCTCACTTTTAAGTGATGTACCTATACCAGACCCTTGATAAGCAATCCATACAACAATATGGCATGATCCTCCAAATAAATTGAATAATTTACACTATCTCCATTGCACGAGGGATCATATCATACACCTAACGAAACAATTTATTCTTGATCTTGTATACTTTGCCTACACCTTGAATGCCAATTTGGCTCTATGGTCATGCAATTCAACGCTATTATACAGTTTCTGTGATAGTCTTTTTTATAGCTTCTGTTGGATGGTTACAGAAAGAGTATAAAGCCGCTACACAAAACTCACCAAAATCTCCCCTCCCCCCTCCCCCAGCCTCTGCCAACTATAGATCTTCCAACCAGG
This sequence comes from Fraxinus baroniana, assembly GCA_903798355.1. Taxonomy (NCBI): domain Eukaryota; kingdom Viridiplantae; phylum Streptophyta; class Magnoliopsida; order Lamiales; family Oleaceae; genus Fraxinus; species Fraxinus baroniana. Next base: position 10,167 of record CAIGRO010229226.1, on the reverse strand, counting down.
GCTTTGCAAGAAAATTTGAAGCCCATGTGTTTTACAAAAGGGTTATGACACTTAAATTTGAGTGAAATAAAGAATTGATTGCCTTCATTAATAAGTCCCTGTTAACTGTTAATTAGAGAAGAAAAAAAACAAAGATCAAGATGAAAATGAACCTTTTCAAGCATTAACTTGTCACAGTTTCATTACCCTTTCAGGGAAAAATAGTCAGAAATATGAATCGGCCATCTACAACTGCAGCATACTAAATTGATGAGAAATACAATGCACTATGCAGACACCAACATCAAATACCAATCACATTCAATAAACTAAATGAGTCTAGAAATTAATGAAAGGCGATATGCGAGTATTGTTGATCTCATTCTCTTTCTAGTTTAAAGTAACGATGAAAACAGAAGAAATTAATGTGATAACATCAACAACTGCAGCATACTAAATTGATGTACCTTTTCAAGGCGTTGAAGCAGCGCAGTTTTGAACTGACGGACTCCACGTCCACTAGATGTTGGATCTAGACGGTGAGCTTTCTCGAAAGCATAGAACCGACCTGACAACAACACAATCATCAATATTTTGGAGTATAAAGAAACATCGAAGGTCAGATGGAACACCTTGGACACATTGAAAGTTTACAAATGGCAAATACTTTGGGGTAAAACGCATATTACATGCTAAAATATCTACATGTCAACGTAAACCTCATAGTAATTATGCATTAAAACACTGAAAGGTGCTTATACTGTTACTTTCTTATTAGAAAATGTAGCAGAACAAGACAAATATATATTTCTACATCGAGCCAGAAAATTTAAACCTCGTTACAGCATAAAACAAGGAATTAGTTCAGAAAACCAGTAAAATGGTCCCTGAAAAAGCTACAACATTTGTACCTAGAAAGAAAATCGCATTTTTCTAAAAGTTATAAAACTAATATTTCTGCATCCAGACAAACATGTAGAAGAACTGAAGAAGCATAACTAATAATACCAATTACTTAACTCCCCAAAGATAAATAAATGAAGATGGAACTCACAAAGGTAAGCAACTCTGGGATTGATGGGCTCAACCTCATTGGCGACCCGGAGAATTGGGGCAATCTCAACGAGAGACGAAGGAACCACTTCACTGTCCATCATCGACTCACCCAAATTACCAGCGGTCTGAGTCCGCAAAATTCGTCTTTGGGGCTGAACATCAGATCCCCTTCTTTGATATGCCATTTTAACTTTAATATCTTCAAAACAGAACCGAAACTTCCTCCAATTTAACTGTCAAAACCCAATAGAAAAAACCATGTACTTCACAAAACATTATAAAACTCAAAACACTTAAATTTCATTTAAATGAAACCCTGTTCCTTTTTTTTTTTTATTTAAACCCACTCTTGGGGAGAGTTTTTATTAATATAAAAAAAAATTACGAGTTAGAAGGAGGTCGGGCCTGACCTGCACATTAATAAGCTTACTATGAATCCTCGAATCAAGAACTGAAACTAAAATGAATGAAACAACTTCGTTTCTAGATAAAACAGAGGGTGTATAACACATCCATCTTCAGTCTCAGTGATTTAATAACCAAAATCATTTTCTTCACAAAGCCTAAAACATATGCACCGCAATAAAGTTTAATGTAAAGTAACCTATGTTCGGTTAAATGAGAACCCAGAGCTTTTCAGCAAAACCTTTTTCTTCTCCGAGGAGCAGAAACCCAAAATCATTCTTTATAACCTCATTTTTTATAACCCAAAAACTCTTATTTGGTTTCGTTTAGAGGAGAAAAAAAGGAGATCACGTGAAAATTGTAAAATTCAATTGGAATTTCTCAAATTACTTCCATCATATTTTTATCAGAAATCAAAATAAAAATCAAAACCTCTGTGTTGAGCAAAAAAAGAGACATGGTGCACCCACTTTTCATCGTCTCTTATCCAGTTATTATCCTAGAAGCCATATCATTTCACCTCTTCAGCTCACTTTCACTTTATAAAACGAGTAACTCGATAAAAACAGATAATCACAACTCAATAAAAAATAAAAGCAAAATCAGGCAACAGATCGTTACCTCTTAAAACTTTCTTTATCTCTCTGCTTTGAGGTAATCAAAAAATAAAATCAAACAGATATAAGCAATTCTTCATTTCTCATGGTAACATGAAATCAGAGTGACTTTTCATGGTACCGAGAAAACAGTCATCTATAGCTTGTGAATGATTGCTGATAATGTTGTATATTAACCTAAAACAGTGAAACTTATAGGAAAAGATTTACTTATTTTTAAGTAAGCATGGAGCAAAAGAAAGTATCTAAGTGGAGGAGAGCGAATAATCAAGAGATCATAAAGGTGAATTATTTAGACAGCCACCAAACTGACGCGACAAAGGAAAAGCAACCGCCGATAAAACAAAATAATTTCAATAATATCTCTGTTTTAAATTTACACAAAACCCCACGGTTTGCAATTAACGTAAAATCTTATATTCTATTAAAGTCTAACATGTCGAATTTGACAAATTAATTGAATTTTGATTCGAACTCGATAAAATTAGTGGAAAATAGATTTAGAGTCTCAGTGCAATAATTCGATCAAGATCTTAATTCTATAATTCGATAACTAAATAAAACAAATATAGATATAGGTCAATTCGATCCGATTTATCTGTCAATTATGTCAAAACTTTGGTAAATTGTTAGGTACAACTAGTTTTATCAGAGCATGTTTGAGTCTTGTTTTTTTTGGAAATAATGCATTTCAAAAAATTTCTTTCTTCTTTTTTAAACTCACATTCTTCCAAAAAAAAAAATCATTATTTTAAAATACATTTTTCCCAAAAACTCATTATGGATCCCAACCGGGGGCTTAACCTTGTTTTATTTTTTATTTTTTTAGAATTGTAAAAGATTTTTTTTTAAAATGTGTGATTAAAAAGTAAGTAAAAATTATAAATTCACATGCATGATTATGTTTAAGAAAAATGTGTATCATAAATAATTTTTTTTTAAAAATGTGATTTTTAAAAAATCCAAGCCCTTGTTTGGTCATCATGTTTTTCAAAATACATTTTTCTCTTTCTTATTTTTAAACCACATATTTTTCAATAAAAAAACAATAGACATAAATTTAATTTTTTCTTTATTTTTTAATTACACATTCTGTATCAAATCACTATTTTAAAATGCATTTAAAAAAAATGAGGCTCAAACATGAATTTAATTGTTGCCATACTATTAATAAGGAAAAAAGATATCAGGGTTATATAGTAATTTTATTCACATGAATTAGCAGCAGTCTTATCTTAAGGAGTGGCAATTATTTATAGTTTTATACGTCCTCTACACGTAACGTTAGGAGAGACATTTATTCCATTCCTACTATTTTCCCGTTGAAATAAAAAGATAAATTTACTAAATATATCTAGCCTAAAGAAGAAAACAAGTAATTTACAATTAAATATTAAATTTATTAATACAAAGTGCTTAAAAAATGAAAATTTACAATTTACAATTAATCTGAAGTTTTTCGAACCGTCTTTTCATTTGTTTTTAAAAAAAATTATGAAATTCAAATTGTATTTTGATTGAAAAATCTATTTAAATCGTGAGATATGATGAAGGTTTTCATGTCTAATTTTTTAATGTGTTAATTAGAGTATTTAGAGCCCGTTCGGTAGAGATTAAAATTGAAAAATTAGTCATTATTGTTGTCTTTTATTAGATAAGTGTGACTCAATAACGGCCATATTTTCAATTTTAATTGAATTTTAATCCCCACCGAACGGGGCCTTAATTTTATTAAGTAAAGCTCCTGTTTAGTTTGAATTAAAAATTAAATTTTTAATAAAATTTAGTGAAATGTGTGATTAAAAAATTGATAAAAATTTTGGATGTCATGAAATATGTGATTGAAAGTTAATTTGAAAAAAAAAATTAAAAAATAGGAGTCAAACAGGAACTAAGGATCATCAATATGTGAGTATAATGCATCAATAATCGCATACTTCGTTGAGACTTGAAAGTTAGTCAAACTTCCGTTTTGTGAGGATTAAAATTAAGTTTTTTTACCAGAGTTTAATAAAAATAATAATTAAATGTGTTGTTAAAAAATTGTTGAGTCAATGAAAAATGTGATTACCTGTTTGGTGGAGATTAAAATTAAATGTTTAAAATGTTTTAATAAAAGGTGATGAAGCCCTTGTTTGGTCTCCATTATTTATAAAATACATTTTTCCCTCTCTTATTTTCAACCATGCATTCTTCAATATTACACGCAAATTAAAAAAAAAATCATTACTTTTTAATTACACATTCTCCATCAATGTACTATTCTAAAAACGGTACTCAAATAAAATTGAAATGTGTGGTTGAAAAGTTGTAGATCTCATAAACGTGTAATTAAAATTAGTTATTGACTTTAAATTAAATTAAATGTAAATCTTAATTTCTATCAAATACGAGCTAAAATTAAGGGTTAATTTTGACTTAAATTAAAATCTACAATATTACCAGCTTATAAATTTTGTTGATAGATCTCATATCTCGTTTAATTTTATTGATCGAAAATTACTTTGATATTTTCGCTCAAAAATATATGAGAAACATCATAGAACCAAAATCTGTATGGTCAACGTACTGACGTGTGCAATTAATTTTTGTTCACGAATGATGTTATTCATCCCTACTGGAGTTACAATCCCCAATTTAGATGACATTAATATAGGTAGAGCTGTCCGTGGTCGGTTCGGTCGGTTCGATTCTGCTCAGTTCCAAAATTTTCGGGTATTTAATAAATGGACCAGTCGGGTCCAAATATAATTATGGAACCATTTAGATTCGGCTCGGTTCCTTTCGGTTCCATATCATAATTAGATTTTTTAACATTTACAGCAACACTACATAAATATAACTAATAACATTTCATTCGTAACTTTTACAAACTAACGTAGTTCAATTCAAAAATATATAAATAACTAGCTGTCAAACAACATTAATTCAATGCATACGAATACCAAAAATGGGTTAATGGATTTTAAAATGATTTGAATCTTAAAATTAAAATTATGAAATGATCTGATTTATTTAATTAATTTGTTAATTTAGTTAGAAAAAATAAAATAATTTAATTAATTCAA
>CAIGRO010229202.1:0-23776 GCA_903798355.1 Fraxinus baroniana | reverse complement strand
GAGCAGCTGCTCGTACAGCGGATGGGTGGCGATCTCGGCCTTGAGCTGGTGGTTCTGCTCTCCGGCGCCCCCACCACCAGAATCCCTGATGCTTATGCCTTGTTCTTGCATATTTTTTATTTTCTTAGCACCAAAACAAACTGCTCTGACTATTCACCTTTTGCTTTAAACAATAGTACAGTAAAGTGGTATATGTAGAGAGATTATATATTGGGATCTGAAAGACATAACTTTCTGTACATAGGCTGCAGAATTACAGAGATTAACATACAGAGAAAAAGAGAAAGGCTAGAGATGGGATCTGAAAGACATAACTTTCTGTACATAGGCTGCAGAATTACAGAGATTAACATGCAGAGAAAAAGAGAAAGGCTAGAGATTTGATTTTCTTTCTTTGTTTTGATTACTTCAGAGTACACAGAGGGAGGGAGAAAAAGATCTATAGAATCATTGCCAAAAGAGGGACAAAGAGAAGAGAGAGATACATACATACATATATATCTTTAGAGAGAGAGAGAGGATCCATGGCCAGACATTTCAAGATTTTTTTTTTTGGTTTATTAATTTTCTATTGTGATTGTTTGATTATTATACTTTCAAAATGAATCCAAATGTGTAACCATAGTTTTGGCCTTTTCGGGTAGGATTAGAAGACATATATTATTAAAAAAAATAAACTTCATTTATTTGTTTTTGGTGAGTGCATAGTTGATTTGTACCTTGCCTTGTTGAGAATTATTATTTGTGATTCGACTTTATTTATTAATTGACACGCAACAAAGTCATAACATCTTATACAAGTAAATTGTAATACTACTTGTTAGTACATGAAGTTCAACGTTGCAAGAGTGAACTATGCAATGGCTCGGAAATGGATATTTTGTGAATATCGATTATAAACAATTGTTAAGAAGGCGAACTAGGTTCAATCTTTTATCGTAGGTGTACATTTGGTTCATGAGAACACACGTGTTCGATCTACACTTAAGACCAATTACCTTGAAGACCTCGACCACTTTGGAAGCTTTAAGGCAAGCATTGAGCAAGTAGAGATCGAGTGATCCGACTTAGGTCCTTGATGGTCGGAGTGATCGGTTTGATCGGTGCTCCTCCAACTAGGGTTTGTTATCACTACCTAATAATTTTTATTATACTTCTCAAACAAATACATAATTGTCAATTGATTGAAATGAAGAAAAATAATTCTCTATAAACAATGTCAAATTCTTTGAGTGTATAATATTTTGTATATTTAATTTGTTGTTGTTATAATTCAATTATTACAAGCATATTTCCCCATTTCTAAGTATTTTTTAGTTTAAGAAATATGGTAGGTGTTAAGCTGTCACATTATGCTACCTTTGTTTCTTTTCAGTTTTAGCCTTTTTTTCTAAGTCTCACCAAAACAAGGAGAATAGCACTGTGTTCGTTAGTCAACCGATGATACCTACCGGCTACCATATACATATATGATTATGCTTAAAAATAAGCATTAAACGCATTTAATTTGGGCCTAAATACATTAAAATAAGTTAAAATTAGGTTATTTTTAACACAAGCCACCCAAACACATGCTAAATAATTGATTGAAAAGTAGCAAAAGGGTGGACAAATTAAAATCGGCCGACAATAGCGGAGTCAGGACCAGATCTAATGGCAGTCTAGTTTAGCAAGTCTGGGAGAGCATTTATAATCCAAGAAAATTGTTTTATTGACCGTTACTTTTCAGCAAGAGGGTCCCACATAAAGATAGAAAGTCAAATGAACACAGCTACCTCATCTTCCAACGGTCTGGAAAAACAATTAAAATTGACTGAGAATGAACTCCAGAAAAAATCTTAATCACCAATGAAAAAAAAATATTTGAACACATCATAATAATATTAAAAGTAAAAAAAGTCATAATTTATTTAACTGATCTTGCTAAATTCTCACAATCGTATTTTTAGAAATGGCACGACTTGTTATCGTCAAGAATTCAAAAAGGTTTTAAATTGTGAAACTGAATGAGAATCAAGCGGTTCGACTGTGTTCTATTTTGTAATACGCTTGGAATTAATGGTTCCATTTATAAAATTCCATTTGTTTCTTGATTTTATTCGATTATCTTGAGAATCGGACTTTGCCCGTCCTTAATTAGCTATATATCTAGTTAAGCAATGGTTAGGTACTTTCCATTTAGAATGGCCAGACACGACGATGTATATCAAAAGAATAATGTTATTTATCTTCATTAAAAATAATCACCATAAGTTGTATGTCATATGCTATGACTGTAAGACTATACTGTCACATAATCGTATCAAATGAATATCGTTACTCTTTTATCTAAGAAAAAAAAATAAAGAATAAGGAGTAAACATTTTCTTAGTATTTTTGCATTATTTTTTAATGTAGGAACGTTGTTGCGTGTGAACCAAGTAAGAATATTTTTGTTTGGGATGGTAAGATAGCAACCAAAAGTTTGATAATGTTAAAAGTATAGTGGTAATTATTTCAAAATCATCATTAAGTAATCTTTTGATGATAGGAAGTTAAAAACTCATTGTAAATATGTTCACAATAAGGATCTCGATCATGACGGACTTCAAACATGATACTTCCATCATTTTCGAGCACAAATCTTGACTTTCGTAGTAAATGAACATAAATATTCATTTCTCTATCCCGTTTATGTCTCTAAACTCTTAAATCTTCTTTGTACAAGATTGAAGATGTTGGATTATGGATACCACATATTTCTACATTGGTATATATTGTCCACTTTGGACCTAAATTCTCATGGATTTGCTTTTGGGCTTTACCCCAAAAGACATCGTACCAATGGAGATATTGTCCTACACTTATAAACACGTCATATTTCTCATATCTAACCGATGTGTGACTTATTTTACTCCCAACAATCCTTCCACTGCGTTCCTTCGGCTAAGTCTGGGCTTGGCTCTGATACCACTTGTTGGGTTTATGGACACCACATATCTCCACACTGGTATGATATTGTCCACTTTGGGCCTAAGCCCTCATGGATTTGCTTTTGGGCTTTACCCCAAAAGACATCGTACCAATGGAGATATTGTCCTACACTTATAAACACGTCATATTTCTCATGTTTAACCGATGTGTGACTTCTTTTACTCCCAACAATTCTCCCCTCAAACGAAGGACCACATCATTGTGGCCTCCCCTCAGACGATAATCCATCCGCCAATCATCTTGTACCGTCGTTATTGCCGTCGCCCTCGACCAAACAAGACCCGCCACCTGACCAGTATATTTTTTATGTCGGGAAGACTTTAGATACAAGGCACCTCAAATGTGGATGATTTTTTAGTCAGATCGTAAGGCTAATTAGGAGACCTCCACCACACTTTCCACTGCATTCATCCGACTAAGTTTTGGGCCCTAAGCGCTGATACCACTTGTTGAGTTTATGGACACCACATATCTCCACACTGGTATGATATTGTCCACTTTGGGCCTAAACCCTCATGGATTTGCTTTTGGACTTTACCCTAAAATGCCTCATACCAATGNTGAGTTTATGGACACCACATATCTTAACATTGGTATATTATTGTTCACTTTGAGCCTAAACCCTCATGGATTTGCTTTTGAACTTTATCTCAAAAGGTCTCATATCAATGAAGATATTGTTCTACACTTATAAACTCATCATATTTCCTATATCTAACCAATGTGAGACTTCTTTTACTCCCAACAAAAGAGTAGTTGAATTGCATCATAATTCTTCATCTTTATATTCAATATTATAATATGCAGTTGAATTGAAAAGGACCGCTTTTTAAAACACAATGCTATCGAACTAATCTGGTTGTTTACTTAATTATATCTTGCATTAATAAAAGTCTTGTCTATTAATAAAGCATAAATATTAATTTATTAGAACAATATATTTAAACAACTCGACTATCTACTCGACCAACTCAACCAGATCGAGTTGATGCAAAAATTCTAATCATATATATTTTTGTCTTTTATGCTTTGTGTTATTCTTTGTTATTTGTTTTTTTATTTTATGGTTCTTTTTATTCTTCTTTAAAATCATCTCAATCGTTGAAGGTGTGAGCAAAAGACACGAAATGAATGAAACTTGTTCTATCAAAATTCTATCACTCTTAAAATGAGTTTCGTTTAACACGATTCACTTAGGGTTCGTTTGATTCAAAGATGGAATTTGGGTAGAAAACAAAACGAATTGCAGATAATTGAATTGCCTAAAACTTGTTTTTATTGGGAATTGTCAATTAATTGTGTTTGATTGATATAATTTTCCACCTGAATAATGTTGAAATTTTCTATCTTTTAGTGTTTGTTTGGCTTTGTTTTTAATAAAAATTGTCAATCAAAGGGATACAAATTTCTTACAATTGGGGATATAATTTGTTTGGATTGTCACAAAAAAAAAGGTTGAAATTTTTTTTGTGTTCGTTTAGCTTTGTTTTACATGGAAATTGTCAATTCAAGGAATAATTTATTTATTTTTATTTTTTTACAATTGGTGATAGATTTTGTTTCTATTACCCAAACATGGAAAATCAAAAACCACCTAAAAGGTTGGAATTGCAATTCCACTAAAACCAAGAAAATGAGCAAAGTAGAAAATCAATTCCATGGAAAAAAGTGCCATCAAACATGGCAAAAATGGGAAATGAAATTTCAATTCCATTTTCCATAGAAAAAAATGACCTATCAAACAAGCCCTTAATTTTAAGTAAACAAAGAAAGGACTCAAGAAATAATTTCTAAATTTTGAGCTACTAAGATATTTTGTAACATAATTGTGATGTAGTGTAAGGTCATTGTCAAAGCATCAAGGGTTATATTTTTAAGGACGAAACAAGAGATAGAGTGGTCCCAAATTGTATACTAGAAATAAAAGAGCTTTAATGAGAAAAACTTAATAGAAAGTTAAAGTTAGTAAGAATTGTCATTTTCATCATTCACTACCTTTTTATTTTTGGCTCTCCCCTACATCTAGACACCACGAAAAATAAACATTTATTGAAGCATCTTGATAAATTTCATAGTCGCCACTTTATTGAAATTATCCAAAAGACCATCAATAGAAACGTGCATGTGAGAAAACATGTCCAAGAAAGATGAGCTAATCTTTTTCTTCGCCATCATATATCATGTACAGTCATGTTCAGTAATGTATATGCTAGTGTTACGCCTTCGAGAGGAGAGCAGTCTAATTCTCCATGGGATTAATCTATATGTACCAAATTTGGTGTAAAACTTTATGTAAGTAATTCGGCTGGTGTAGCATGATCCTTCTCCATGAGGAGGAATGAAGCTCACCCCTCGACGCCTTGCATCCTCTACTACGTGTATACAGCACGTTGTCTAAAAATTTTAGTCCTCATCCTCAACAAGCTTTCACCAGTGCAAGTATTATATATACAGCTAAATGACTGAGATGAGAAAAGATCAAAAATTGAAAAGAAAGTGGTCTAAGAGTTCAAAACTGAAATTTTGTTAATATGTACAGCAAGTTGGATGAGAGTATTACTCGAATAGAAATTAGAATACATAATAGGGTAAAAACGGCGTCAAAAACCGTTAAAACATTTACAGAATTTTCCTTTTACAGAGCCCAGCAGAGTTATCACATCACATTACACTTGTCTTTCGATGGTTTAGTGTCCTGTTTTGAAGACGAAGATGTATATTTGCTGCTACTTGGAACCTGCAAAAAATATTGGAAGAAATTCAAGATTGCACCAAATGGTATGCCCATGTTCTTTGCCTAGTTTAGCAAGTGACAAAACCCATTCGCCAAATACCTCGCAGGACAATACAACAAACAGATTCTTCCTCTCCTTATTATAGCTCAACTTAATCTTTACACCATGTATGGTCAGTAATATAGAAAGGGTCTGGACGTTAATACAAACAAGATTTTAGCTTCTTTTTCTTATTTAATAGTGTCCAATCATGTCGACTAGTGTGTACCAAACGTTCTTATTTGCCACTATACCTTGACTGTCAAATCCAAACAAAAAATTGTAACACGGCAAAAAACAGACATGAAACCTACCGGGGGACCAGTAATCAGCTTTGAACCGGCACTGATGGCCGGTTGCTGCGAATCACGCTGCGGATGCTGTTGCTGCGAACTACGCTGTGGTTGCTGTTGCTCAAATTCCTGTTGTTGAAGAGCTATTGCTAACTGCAAATCAGAACTGCCAAAAAACAGCATCAAAGTTACTCAGACGATGTTGCTCTACATAAAATGTTAAATAGTACGAGTAAAACATACTACACTGAAAATAGAAGTTGAAATGAAATTCCTTCAGAGGAGGTTACTCTGAAGTAAATCTTTGTAACAAAGACAATCAACATTGAGTGAACAAGATGTTGCAAACAACAAATAAAATAGACCTCAATGAAACGCAGGCATTCTTAAAAAATTATTTCCTTTCCAAGAAAAGTAAAAATATTTTATTTCTGTCAAATGAAGTTAAAGTAGCTCATAGATTCATTCCTAATTGCAATCAAAATCATACTAAAAAAGGATTATAATAAAAAGAGAATAATTGTTACAACAAATTTAGTGTATGTTTGGTAGCCATTTTCAGCAAATTTTAAGGAAAAAATGACCGTTAAAAAGAATATTTGTGGGTCCCATCTGTGGGAAGTCAAAAAAGAAGGCTGACTTTGAGTTGTAAAAGCCAAAAAAATCATTTTTTGGTCCCAAAAATGGCTACCAAACAGGCTGTTAATAAACCAGCTAGTTTAAATTGGATCCAGTAATGAAGACAATGGAACAGACACAGAGGAGGAAGAAGAGGAAGAAGAAATAATCATCAGAATGAAATTTTGCTGTGTTATTATCTAAATATTAGACAATGATGAATCAATCAGGCTCCAGAGAAATTAAGCAATTACTTGAAAGTCAAATTCTCTTGAGAACCACCATCAATGCTAGCCAAATAGTCCTGCAAAACAAAATTTAGTTAGTTATATTTCGTGTTTCAAAATCCCAACATATTTGGAGTCTTTAGAAGCTACATACAGCAGTACTATCAATGGCATTCTGTTCATGCCATGTGCTGTTGGAATGATCTTCCACTTTGAATTCCTTAAAGTTTCCCGTCATATACAACGTGTCCCCATTCACCTAACCATCAAATCAAACTCAACCACATGAAGTTAGAAAATAATATTTTGCAAGGAATATTTAAGTGATCTCTTTCCCAAAAAAACACAAATTCAAGGGAAAAGGAGACTCGAACACACTAAAAATTCACTATTATTATTAGGAGCCCCAGTATGTATAATTATGTCGTATAACTTTCCCATGATACAAAGCATGTAGGGAAATATTAGAAAGATTTCACTTCTTAAGGGAACATAACAGCACCTTGCTAGATGGCTCTGGATTTATATATGGCAAAACAAAAAAACTGTTATTTCCAATATCAAAACAAGTAGTGCTTTCTAATTCCCTTTCATATTAGAAGGTGGCCTTAGATCTTTATTATACTGAACTAGAATTTATTAAAACCAAATATTAAATTAGGCATTCTGATCAATTGGATATGGGAAGATTTCAGTGGAAGTTACCCAACTTAGAGGTTTGTTTCATTTAGGTCACCCACCTTTAATCTGTTTCAATTTCATCACCAAGTTATATTTGGTCCAGTTTGACCATTCCATCCCAAGTAGCAGACGTCTATACACACGGACCATTGCTCTGCCAGTTCATCAAACTTGCCTTTTAAAAAAAAGTTTCATTTCTATGTAGCCAGAATCTAAACACATGGACTATTGCTCTATCAGAATGTCAGTTCATTGAATTCAACTTTTAAAACTAAAGGTCGCATTTTTATTAACAAGATTGTATGGATCAAATATTCATTCCAACTGCAACTAAGAAAAATGGAAAAACAAGCGAAATATAGTGCTTCCATGCTACAATCTTACCTCATTCAGCTTTTCCCAGACCAGATCAGGCTGATTTATATATCCTTGATCAGTAGCTAGGATATATAATTGACCTTCATACTGCAAATAAAATATTGGACAGTGAATAAATAAACTGATCTCAAGAAGCATAACAAGCACACTTGATAATCTAATGATTGATAATATTATTACTGATAATTTATAAAAATTACACCAGGAAAATTTTTCATTGCAAAATAACCAAAAAATTTCTATTAAAGTTTTTGAACTAAATCTTTGGGATGTTATTTTATGATTTACAAGTAAACAGATCACTTGATAAAACTATAAAGAGAAAAATGAAAATGAAATTGTGATTACATGACATCATATCTCTTCTAGTCCAAGGCTACTATTCATTGGTTCAGTACCTACGTTAATTGTTGCTAAGTCGAGGACCAGCTTCATGTGTGACTTTAGAATAACAACTAAATTAGGTCCTCCTCCTATAATAAAAGTTCGATAATATGTGAAATTCTATGTGCATGTGCACAAATGTGTTGGGACTGCATTCTATTCCTGAAAAAATAGTATTTTAGGTCCCTTCTCATCCTCACACGACCAAAATGATACTCCAGTACAAGTCAGTGTGTCTTTATGCAACATGACATATAAACACGAGAAATTTCTTAATAAAAGAAAGAGAAGAAAAAGTAATCAATACTACATCAAATTAGCGATATTTATATATCCCCTGAGGTTAATTATTACATATTACAGGCAGCAAACATCAAATGTCAGTCCTACACAAATTTCAGCAACTTATTTAGTTCCCACCAGGGTAATTAGAAATGAGAAACCATGCATCGTTAACTAAGAGCTAGCTATCCAGGACGTGCACTGACCTTAAACATAGTATTGAAATGATTATTTCTGAAAAAAACACACAGCTCGCGTTCTTTCACTTTATCCTGTAAGCAAAATAAGCTGCAAAACAAACAAACAAACAAATCAGAATCTCCTTTTGCAACATACTATATCTTCTCAAGCACACCATGTAGTAAAACCAATACCCATATATGGTCAACTGACTAGCACTGTTCCTCAGGAAGTTTCTTATCAATTCCCCTAAAATGAATCAAGAGAGAGAATAAGTATTTATATTTATACTGGAGAAGAAAAACATAAGCACAAAATCCTTTATCTCAAAAATAAATAAACAAGTAGATAAAACAAGGAAGACAGAATCATTTTCCCATTGACATAAAACAATTAATCATCTAGCAATTTTATTTTCTCCATTTGTATGCAGTTCTTTTACCTTGTTTTCGAGTCATTATATCCTTGCGAGTCTGGTCACCATCATTAATGCTGCTTTTATCCACTTGTCCTGCAAGAATTACTTCACCTTCATAGATGGGCTCCCGATTTTCATAAACTGTAGTTCCTGACTCCAATATGCACTCCTCTCCTTCATATATGGGTTCACTGCCAACGCTCGAACTGAAGGTGTCAAGATCATCAGTCTTAGGAATTTTACCGCTCGATGGATTCAAATCCGCAGGCAGAGTTAACAAATCAGAAGAATCTATTGTCTCACAACTATCATGATGATTTCTTGACACGTCTGAATCAGATGTGGAAGTAACTTCATTCTGAACATGTTCATCCCTCATGGGTTTATATACAACACTATCAATAGCAAATGCAGGTTCTTGCTCGGAAGACACGGGTTGAACATGTTCGTTCTCAACCTGCACATCAGAACCAGTTTTTTCAACTACATTTTTACAATTTTCTTTGGATTCTTCATAGGTTGGTAGGACACAGTTGCTCTGCATTAGAGTAGCTTCCCCTGTAACTGCTTCAGTCAATTTTGCATCATTGTTCTGATAACTCAAAGCATTGCTGTCAACACATTTCAACGTCCTATGCTCAAAAGTATTTGCAGTTTGATCAACAACCTTCTCTTCCGCTGTTTCTGGACAAACAACCAATTTGGACTTTTTAATGCTTGCACTTTCGGTTAAACTTACAATCGAGTCCAATCCATCATTAAGCACATTGTCAGCTGATGAATTAGGCCTTTCAGCCTCTGATAATTTCAAGGCTTTCAAAAGCTCAACTTCTTCTTCAACATCCCCTTTTCTTGCTCTAGAGCGAGGGGAGTCTGAACACGCAGGATCATCAAAGGATCGACCTCTTGAAAGAGACGGCGATGGTACTCCCAAAGCTGCAGTTGTTGCAGCAACAAAATCAACAGAATCATCTACAAGATTCTGTGTATATTCACTCTTCATAGTTTGAGTTTCCAGGGAAACAAGCTCCCCCATGAGAGTATTATATGATTTTGACCCAATCACATCCGCAGTTTCATAATCCTGGTAAGCATGCATGAAATGATAAGTACATAAAGAAAATGTGCAAGTCAACATGCATTGTGCAGACACAGAAAGATATTTTAACACAACTTGTTTGGACAGGTGAGGTGGAAAAATTCATACCTGCGGATCAACTATCCATCCATGATAAAGTGGAATGTCCAATAGATCAAATATTGCACACTCCCGCGTGAACTCAAAATCATCAATTCTGTGAAAAAATAGATATCATTTCATCAAAAATACAATTTATAGAGAGGCTCCCTACTAATTCACAATTATACTGCATGCGATAGAGATAAATCTTATGCATATATAAAAAGGCACTGTGCATTATGCAAGCAATATACCTCACTCGTTATCACTTAAACATTATTTCCAGTATAAAATTCCAATAGTATTAAGAAAAAAATAAAATAAAAGCTAATCTACCTTCTAAATTTTATATTTACATCAATGCCAGTAGTAAGTCTAGGAAGCAAATCAATTGCATCGGAGATATTCTGTTGCTGATTTTCAGCATATCCAGCATCTCTGTCCTGTAACCCAATTAAGTCAGTCAAAAATATGATGAAATTAAGCAAGGGAAATTACAATTCTCAATTATTAAAATTGTTTTATGAACATGCTAAAATGAAGCATAAACAAGATAGTGCAAAAGGAACTTACATTGATGTTGCTGTTTGAATCAATTAACCGCTCAGCGATAAGTGAAAGCAATTTTTCCTGAGAAACCTCTGCAATGTCTGGACTCAAACTCAAGCTGTTCTTTAACAAAAGAATATTACCTATCACCAAACGCAACAAACGATGAGTAAACCAAAGAAAGAAGTCATTCGAGCACAACAAAAATAACATCGTAGATATGATCAGACCATACAATTTCCACATTTTTTACACCAAAATATTTGGCTATGTGAAATACAAACTTTTGAAACAATTGCCAATCACGGGGCAAGCAATATTTCTCTAATTTGAGAAAGAGGAAAAATCAAAACATAACCACTAAATAAAACATTTTAAATAAACCGCATGAAAACAACTCAACCCAAACCCCCTTTTCTATGGACAGGTTAAACAAATCATGTACAATGACTCGTGACCACAGTGCAAGGATAGGATAAAAAAATATACCTGAACAGAAAAAGAGTAATAACTAAAGTTAAAATCGTGCTCAGATATAAGTTAGAATTAGAACATCAAAACTTAAACAAAATTGTAGGACCATAAAACTCAATTTCTGACAACAGCAAATAGAATTTGCAACGATTAGCGAACAGTTAACATACTCTCCGTCCAGAAAATAAAAATTCATTAAGCCCGTGTTCATTTTTAATCACACATTTCACTGGGCCTCAACTTTTATCCAATTTTGAACCACACATTTCACAGGGTTCACAGCTTATAATAAAAAAAGCTGAACCTGAAGGGGTAATTCAAATAGAACCAGAGTGAGATAAAATGACCAATTTTTTTTTAACATGTGTTATACAATTCATAATTCCAATTCTAAAAATGCACATGCTTAATTGAAAACGATCTTCTTAAAAACTGAATTCAGAAGAGGCACAAAAAAAGGTGAACTCGAAGTAGTTATAGATATATGATATATGTATGGAAAATTCCCATGCTAGTAATCAATTGTCATGAATCATTTTAGTACGTGTTTATACTTCATTTTCATACAGAAGATCTATTCCTCCTTTTCTTCTACTACCACATATAACATCAAATCAGTTCATACTCTCACGTATAAAAGAAATAAATTAAAAACTAAGTGAAAGTATAAATCCCCCGCAGAAGAAGGGAGCCGAAATGTAATAACAATCCAATTCACGGCCAGATAATTTGCGAATAAATTAGCAAAATCCATCGTTTCAGTAGCAAAGTTGTTTTGTTTTCTTATTTCCAAATTGATCAAGTTATTAGAAGCGATCATAAATAGGGGGAGAAACATGTAGTATACATATTTTTTGTATCTCAAAGTAATCAAGTTACTTTACTATACCAATATAATATACAGCTTGTAAAGCCCTAAAAGAGAGGGAAAATGAATTTACAGATAGCAAGGAGAGGACATGGCCCATTATCATTTTGTAGAACAATTGGCGTTGTCCGTCCCAAGAACTGTATCAATTTAGTCTTGTGCACCATCTCCTTTTCCCTTTCTTCTCGCTTCTGCTCCGCCGTTAAAGCCAGTGGCGCGGCGGAACTCGGCGGCGATGAAGATGATTCGGAAGGCGGAGGAGGAGGAGAATCCATCAATTTACTTTGATTTCAAATTGATCGATCGAAAATTATACTGCTTATCAATCAAATTCCGTAAAATATTTGTAGAAAACACGCACGGGTGGAAGAACCAGAACGCGTGAGCTGTCCAGCGAGAAATAGCAATTTGTTTGGTTTCTAGAGAGACAAAATTACCGACGGCATTTTTTATATGGGAATTTTACTTTTATATAAATTTTATTTAGTGCATAATTTCTTTTATTTTTATTTTTTATTTTTTTGTAAATTTAAAATTATGCTTTTTTACATTTTGAACTTTAAGGCTTGTTCGGTACAACTTAAAATTCAATTAAAATTGAAAATATGACTGTTAAAGTCAACAATAACGGTTAATTTTTTAATTTTAATCCGATTTTATTCTTTAAAAAAAGTGTGTTAACTTTTTTAAATCAATAAAAATTGTTTATAAATAACATTACTCTTTAAAAATCATAGTCACATAATGAATGATAAGTATTATGTAATGTCAAATTCATCTTCCGTTTAATTGGCAAAGGGTGGAAAGACTTTTCAATTTCATGTAAGTTGGAAAATAAAAATGCAAGTACCCCCATAGAAATGCATTTTTCGTGAAATTGACAAAAAAAAAAAAAAATACTTAAAATGGTTGTACTTTAGAATTCGAATTCTATTTCCACTTCCGTATTAAATAGTCAAAATAAAAATTGAATTTCTCGAATGTGACATTTTCTATAGAATTCAAATCAATCAAACGGATTCTAATTGCTAATATCTTATTTCTTTATTTCCAAAGGGAGTTTTAAAAAGGAAGGGTCCTTATTAATTAATATTTAAAAAGAAAAGGAATATTTATTTTTTTATTATTTCTAACTAATAATTCCTCCTTGATTAGAATATGAATGTTCAAATTACGACAAACTTCCTTGCACGTGTTTGTCGCTTTCAGAATAAAGTGCTTTGAAAAAAAGAAAAAGAAAATACATATATTTTATATTTTGTAGTGGTTGATTGATTTTGGAGAACAAAGACTTTGACATTGTTAATTTAATTTAATTTGAATTTATTTTTCTAATGCTCTTGGAAAAAAAAAAGAAAAAGAAAAAAAAGGGAAGTCAATTGCCATTAGAGCTGGACATGGGTCCCAAGCACCGAAATTAATTGTAACAAATTTAATTTAGACTTTGTAATAAATTAATAAGTCAAGACATTTTGTTTTAATTATGTACTGAAAAGGTGAGGGGTTTCCATTTTGGAAGCCAAATTTGTGTATACTATTCACTTAGATAATTTAGTCAATCTCCCATTTGTACAAATTATAAAGAACCTATTTGATTTTGAGCCATAAAAGCTTTTTTTTTTTTTTTTTAATTCATTTTTAATCACACATTTTCAGAAAAATCATTATTAAAAAACTTATTTTTCACAAAAAAAAGGGCTCAAATACAGCGTAAACAATAAAATGAATGTACGTTGGTCGAGCGGAGGGTTTTCAACAAGACCATTCACTTTATTACTTTATGAATCACATAATTTTACCTTTAATTAAACATATTACGTAATGCACCACTGATACAAGATAGCCTTAATGTTAAGAATACAACAAAAAAAGCTTAAAAAAAATGAAAAGTAAGCAAAAATTAAAGATCTTCATTGTAATAAAAATGTAAAGTAAATAATAAGAATATAATTACCTTTAAATAAATATGCAATTTTTATAGTCCGGTAGATTTACATATTTACCCTCGATGTGAAAATAGTTTGTCTACAATGGACAAGGACTAATTCATCAGTATAGTGGAATCCAAATTGGACAACTGCGCAACTGCATGTCTCTATTCATTCGGTTGTACTATATGTACGTAGTGATTTAGATACACACGATGTAGTTAAATATAATTTGATCAGAATTTTTTCAACTAAATGTGAGAGAGAGAGAGAGAGAGAGAGAGATGTTATGTGTACATGAGAGTTTTATAGGGAAATTTTTACTGAATGGTGGGCAAAATAAAAAAAAATAAAAAAAAAATCATACGTGTTGCCATCTCAACACATGTAGAGTTGAGATATGTGATCATTTTTTGCCGTCCACCCAATTACAAAAAATGGATAGCATAAATGGACAACTATCTCAACTCGTACCTTAAAGCTCCCTAGACAGCTAATCTTTACAAACAACTTAACCGGAAAAATAAAATAAAATAAAAAATCACCCTCTTTTTTATCTCATTTATATATAAATCATTATATAATTGTAACATTCACTACCAGCCCCACCCCCACCCTACCCCTTTCCAACCCTCTTTAAATAACGAAACTTCTTTCTTCTTTCTCCTCCCCAAAACCCAAATTCCTCTTCTTCTCTATTATACCTATTCTCCTCTCAATCCCCATAAGAAGGGAAAAATATGGCAAAAGGAGGCAAACTTTCAAAGCTGAGATCGATGCTAAAGAAAATGCAGTCTTTGAAGCTTAGACGTGCCAACAGCAGCTCTATTGTTGCCACCAACAACTTCTCCGACGACGATGAGTACTCTTACACCAATGCCGCCAAAAACCTCCATCCCGTTTACGTCGGCAAGTCAAGGCGGCGCTATATGATCACTTCCGACGTGTTGGACAATCCCCTGTTCCGGGAACTCGTGGAATATTCCAGCGACGGCGAGGACACGATCACCGTTGGATGTGAAGTCGTGATGTTTGAACATTTGCTGTGGATGCTTGAAAATGGTGATCCTCAGCCGGATTCATTGGAGGAGCTGGTGGAGTTCTATGCATGCTGAGAAATTTACTGCATGGTGAATTGGGTAGATATTGCTGTAATATTTTATTTTATTTTTACAATATGTGAATATCGGTTTAGAAGATAAAACAAATTATAAAGAGAGAAAGTCGCAGTTTGTTGTTTGAATTGTGATTTTTGAGAGTTGATTAACCCATTTTCCACGGCTAATCTTAATTCAGGGATGGCTAGTAATGGGTTTTGCCACTATTTTTATTTACTTACTTGTGTTGTTTATATATAATTTATTTTTCTTTTATGGTTTTTTGTTTCCATTGTGTGTGTACAAGAATGCCTAGAAGAATTTGTACGAGATGGATTTTTTTTTTTTTTGAATGAATTACTTATTTTGATGATGTAATAAAAATATTTTTTGAAAAAGTAATTTGTATCACTTAAAACTAAGAATAATGGATATTTAGGAGGGAGACACGATGCTCGACCTCAGTAAATAAAATACAATCACGAATAATGGATTTGCAATCAAATTTGATCACGAGCCCTTACAACATGTATTATTGAAATAATTGATTATTAGATTAAGAAAGAACGACATATTTATTAGTTTAATTTAATCTAATAGGGTTCATGAGAATCTAAAAGCACGCGACATCAAAAAATTGCAGGCTTGGATTGTGGTGGATATGGTGCTGTCCAAGTCGAGTTGTAATCAACACAGTTAAAATGAACGAGTACATCCGTTGCAGGGTAAATCACCGCCTCTCAGACCCCCCGAATGATTCTACCATAGAAGCTGACGATAGACAATAACTCCTATAATTATCTGACGCACTCGATAGGATTCTTTGGTTCTTAATTCAGCCTAATCTCATGAACTAAAGACGCTCTAAAATTAACCTGAAATTATCATCAACAAATATTCCTTATTGACTATATCTAATTACCAAAAAGTCGAAAAAAAATTGTTTGAACACCACACATTTTTAAAATCAATTTACTATAAATATTTCCACTAGATATTTAATATATAAAAAGTTTTTGAAACTTAATTTATAAACTAAAATCATTTTAGTAAAAAATAAATTAACCGATTTTATAAAGTAAAAAAGTATGCATTGTCCATCTCTGATAATTTGGAGTAGCGAAATGAAGTAGTTGAAAATAAGAATCACTTTTCTATTGTGAATTTTCTCGAACTGCACTCTACCGTGATTTATGCTAAATAATTAAGGTAGATGAGAATTTCTAGTAGAAAATCTTGACAAGGCAAAGTTCGATGGTACAAATTATATTCCTAATAGTTGGCGCCAACAAGAATTTGGCAAGAATAATTCTCTCTCATAGTAATTTTAAATGTTTGGACAATAAGTCAAAAAATTGGATAATGTCTAGACGTCACCCAACCATGCACTATCTTATTTTTAACGTGGTATGTTCACATTTTAGTATTATACCATGGAGAGGTAAGTCACAACCTTATCCATATAAATAATTTAAGAACATGCTTAACTATGCTTGAAAAGTTTTTATAAGTAACTTCTTTTTTAAAAAGCAAAAAATAACTTATCATTCACAACAAAATGTTAAGTTTTTATTTTTTTTTATTTTTTTTACATTATAATGTACATAATGATGGAATGAAAGAGAGAAAAAAATTATAATAACTGAATTTCTTTTTTTGTGTCTCTTCTTTCTCTATATATCTCTTTCGTGTTTTCATTATGTACAAATAACATATTTTTTTTTTCAAATTTAACATGCATTCTCTAAATCTAGAAACAAAAATGAGAATCATAAACTATTTTAATATCGATTATAAGAGACTTAATCATTAATCGTAAGTTGAATGGAAATCTTAATTGCAGTATAAGCTCTTTGTTTATAATATCCAATGTCCGAAATAATTAATTTTTTTCAAATGCTCGATCTTTTTCAAACATGTTACTCAATTTTTATTTTAAGGGACAAACTAATCAAATCTTAGGGGCTGTTTGACGATTCTTGAAACTTTTTTAGCAGATTTTGATAAATATTAATGAAATTTGCAGTTGAAAAGTTGATAAAAATTATGAATCCTATAAAATGTATAGTTAAAATTGAAGTTTAATCAATTCAAAGAAAACAATTAAGAAATGTCATCATGACGAGTGAAATAAGTAATCTATATCGACTCCAATTTTAAAATTAAATTAGCTCACTTTATTTTTTACTTCATCCTTATTTTCAAACTAGGGAACCAGCCCACGTGTAAGTGGGGCCAATACATACAACATCATTCTCTTTGAGAAGGGCCCCTTCGACAAGTTGCATGCATGCTGCCTCGAGTGATCTTCACTTTTTCTCATTGATTTTATTTTTTATTTTTATTTTATACCATTCAACAACCACACATGCTATGACTGATTAAGAGATACATAGATCTCAGTCTCAACTTTGATCATGAATACAGAAATTTCTCTTTCATTTGGTAATTACCAATTGAATTTATGTTAAGGTGGGAACATCAAATCTTGTGGCGGGATTTGCGAATCGATGTAAAAGTGGAGATAATGATAGACATTGGAAATTGGACCACTTCGTCTTCGATTTTCGGTGAACTTATGGATGAGTCTTGTCGTGGTAGACTAAAAATCATACTACTACAAGAACCATGTAGCTTTATCGAGCTAATTGCTAGAGTAGATCGTGCTTAGCCAACTTCTGACTCTATGGTTCTTAGTTTTTCTCTAGGTTGGGGCTAAGCACCACGAGTCATAGGATACTAAATCAATCTACTTTGAACTTCACGAAAACACTGTCAGGCTTTTGACCTTAAACATGTCATTGGTCTTTTTTGTATGAGTACGAACCTCTTTAGATCATCTTTCAAAATGAGGTACTCACTCTACAATTTTCTCAACTACCTGAGCCTACTCATATAATCCTTGTCGAGCTTCTAGGCCTATCAATGCCTCTCTTCTCTATCATCCGCCTTTGTCAACGATTGACTTTTTCTTCCCTAAATTATTAAAACTTTCCGGCGAAAAAAATGTGAAAAAGTAAATTTGAGGACATCAACAATGGTAAGAATACAAAAGGAAAAATTAAGCATGTTAGGTCCACAACTCATTTAGCGGCACATAAGCTGTAAACAAAACTACTTGCTTGACTAAAGCGTCACCTTAAAGTAGTCAAAAACGAACCAAAATCAAAGCCAGAAGAAAGCTATGAAGAATTTGAAAGTGACCACAATCTCATTTGTAATTGCCTTGGATTGCAAGTGAGAAAATTATTAGATGAATATGAAAGAAAAGACATCCCTACAAAATGATGCATGCTTAGAATTAAGAGAGGTGGGTCCTACTAGCAAACTTGCATTTTTCACCTTGCACGAACTCAATTAGTTAATGGGTTTTAAGTGGACTGGGTTATTCGACGTAATAAGTTAATCTTTTGGGATGAAATTACAGTTTTTCGCAAGTGATCTCAAGAGTAGGTGTGAACCTCGATCGCCAAACGACATAAAAATAATAAGTATAGTCTCAATACAGTTGTGATTATGTAAGGTAGTAGCAACTTAAGTGATAAAAGGGTTGGATTATGACAACTCAACTTTTTGAGGGGTATGAATAGATAGATTAACGTTTCAGAGCAGTCGAGATAATACTTTTGAAATGGAACCCCAAATTTACTTTAATATATCTCACTTTCTAATTTAACATTTTTTTATTAAAATTGTATCTCTTGTGGACAACTGCTTAATATTTACATGAAGACATGCTTCACAAAATTTGCACAAGAATTGAAAATGTTTATGCTTAGTTTAGGGATTTTTAAGTGGGGCGAGCGACGGGTGCGAACGCGAACACGAATCAACCATTGAATTTTTTCGTGAGCTGCGAGTAAAATTACAATTTTAAGTAAAAAAAAAAAAAAAAATTAATGGACCGAGTTTGACGATGAATGAACTGAGCGACTCGACTCGACTAGATCCATTTAACCCTTCCAGCTTAGTGTCATTGGAGCCCAAAAGCACACGACCAAGAGACGTGAGACGCGATGTCTCACATGCCAAATCCAACATTCAACTACCCTCATTCTTTGTCCATGTTCATTACATATTTTACAGCACAAAAAACATATGAAGTCAAAATAAAACATAAATTTTAAATATTTAATTTATTATATCTCTTATGATTAGACATTTAAATAATAGTAATAATATGTAGCCCCACTCAGTTACAACCTCAGTTTAGGTGAAACTAAATAAAATGTGAAATTAAATAACTTATCTAATTTCATTTATCATTTATTGTCACGTTAACGTCACTCAGACTGGGATTGAGATCTCAATGAGATAAAATAGCATTCAGTATGTTAATAATAAAATTACGGTCAATTAAAAGTAACCATTAACCTTTTAAAGTAGTACTCAAGACTCGATAAATTTAAGATGGTTAAATTGAAGAATAGACTATTGAAGATACGGATTGACGTAGGAAAAAGAAAAAAAAAACACGATTTGACGTGGACGATAACGTACATAACAATGTAATGCCAAAAAACATGTGATATCGCCGCATGTATCGGGTTCATGCTTTAGAGGGTGTTCTAGAAAACCCACCCACCCCGTCCTTTTTTTCCTTAAAAGAGAAAAAGGAAAAAGAAAAAAAGAAGCACTTCCTCGCGTGTGATTAATTTTCAGTAATTACTTATAATGGAAAAAGCTAGATTGTCCTAGAAAATGTCCACCAACTTATTTTTCAGAATTATACAAATTATCATTTGTCGTTACAATGAAAATGTTTGATTCCCATTAATTTCAAAATACATTTTTCTCTCTTCTTTTCAACCACACATTCTTTACTGAAATAATATTACGTATAAACACAAAAATTTTCTTCACGTTTTAATCTCACATTTTCCGTCAAATCACTGTTTTAAAATGCATAGTTTGCAAATTAATGGGATTTAAATGGACCAAGCTACATTGCCAGGGAGGATTGACCGAACACACACAGGGGGGAGGGAAGCATTTTTTTTCCATTTTTTATTCATGTGGATCTCGCGTCGATCCCACACCCTATGTGAGGTTAGGTCAATCAAGTGGGCAACCGATTCGAGCAAAGTAGCTTAATTCGATTTAAATAGGTCAAATATAGTGCTTCGTGTACAGGGCCCGTACATTTTCTTTTGCCGAATTGTCACGTCACCATTCCATTGGTCTGCTTTTATCTATTTTTTCCAACACCCAATACAGTTTTTACACCTGGCACCCAGGCACCAAACCTTGGCAAAGGCCCCTTTACAAATGGTTTTACCCATTCCTCCATCTCCAACCTTGTGCTAATCCTGGACATAGTCTCTTACCTTTCTCAGCCATCCCTGACAAATTTCCGTCTTTAACTCTAACCTACCACCAATCTTTAAAAACGAATGTTGTTGGGGACAATTTTGTGAGAGTCGAAGAAAAAAATGCAAAAAGGATAAAGATTAGAAGTTAGAACTTTGGTTGGAATTTTCCATCTACAAAAATCGACTTTTAAGGGTTAGAATAGAGAAACAACTTCTTAGAAATGAATCGAAAAGTAACAAAAAAAGATTCATATATTCGATTAACAATGCTTAGTTTGTTGGTGTTTCATGCATATGGGTCAGGATTTGAATCCTTCTCAAGGCATAATCTTGAAAGTGCTCGTTGAATAAGCAATTTAATAAGAGAGTTGGTATCGAAATGCAATTCATGTAAATGTAAAACACATGTCAAAATTCAGTATCACAGATCAGAAATCATCACTGTAATAGTACATTGTACATTAGAAACAGCTAACTGGAAACAAAAGGGTTAGTTGTTTCAAGAGACCATATTATATAACTAGGCGAAAATACCAAGTTTTCGCCCCACTTCATTTCAAGGCACCTACCCATTAGGCTCGAGCAATCATCCCATTCGAGCACAATATTCGACATAGTGAAATGCCCAAGTAACTGCAGCGGCAAGAAACTTTAGTTGATTATGTGATGGAGGCAACTATTATTTCCACAAAGCATGACTCAAACAGGGGTCGGAGAAGAAATGGGAAACCAACAGTAAAGTAAAAAGTGTACTTATATTAGCCGAAACAACCAAATTAATACATAAAGGTTCAGTTTTTACTTTTCTCCCCTCCACAAGATTACAAGATCAACATCAAAATTTACACGATAGTGAGATATTACACTTGAAATCAATATGAATACCACTACATACCTCCTGCAGAAATTCTTTGCCAACTCGAGCACAAAATTGTTCTACTTGTACGGAGCGAATAAGATTGATGAGTTGTGACCACCAAATCCAAATGAGTTGGATAATGCCACCTTGATATCCAGTTTTTCTTTCTTTGGTCCAACCAGCATATTTATATCCTGAATTGATGTTTGATAATCATTTATGCTATGTAGACAGTTCAAGTATACTAACCATACATACACTAGCTAAACTATGAGACTAGCTAAACTATGAGACCAATAAAGCCGCCAAACCAAATTGTACTAACTAGTAAGGTTGCAATTGCTGTTCGCTCCAATTGAAAGTGAAAAATGGCATTGAAAATGGAGTGATTTGACAATCTGACTAGTTATGTAAGTGCTTATCCTAATGTTTCATGATCTAAAAAGAATGCTCTTCTGCAATTAAATATACAAGAATCGGCAAACATCTCTTTTTGACAACAAAGCATTACAGTATGCTGTAACAATACACCTTTGCAGATGAAACAACAGAAGTAACGGCACAAAAGAACATACCACGCCATTGTCTGGATTTTCAAGATTGATATTTGGATGAACCCAGCCTGTTCGTATTGCCTACAAGGAGACAAAGTCAAGAACACAGTTCCAAGTCGGTGATAAATTTTGCTGATAAGGAATACAGACTAATAGTATGAACAGATAGACCTTGTTTGCAGTGAAACAACTGAGAAATCTATATTATCTTGAAATATAATAAAATAAAGACGCGAGAAATATACACCAATAGTTAACGAAGAGAATGAGCTTAGACAATTAATGAAGGACCCATATTTCAAGTTACAATCAACCCTTGTATGACTCCAGTAAAATGGATGGCAAAGGGCTTCTATAAGTGAGGAAAAGAAAAATGGAGATGATGAGAGATCGTAAAAGACGTACACACCCAAAATAAATTGTCAAGCCAGGCCTTCAGTCTTATTATGCATTAAAGGACTCCGTCACTCCAAATGAAGGTGCCAAGAATAAACATGGATTAAAAAGCGGAACCCAGCAAAATTAAGACACCTAGAAGGTCATTGAGGCCTCTTATTCTATGACATATTCCATCCTCAAAACCTGCATCATTATCTAACCTTGTTTAACTTTAATTATTATACATTTGAACATGGTATTCTTAGGATCTGGAGTATCTGAGACAACAAGATAAGCTTTAACAGATTGGAGTTCACTACCAAGCTCTCCATTAAGCAGACTGATTCTTGACTAAAATGGGAACAGCCATGACATTACTGGATGAGTTCCATAGGATATTTCATCCACACTACATTGGTTCAATAAAGGTACAGAGAAGGGTTTGAAATAATCCCCCCATGGCAGTACATATGCTTTTCTACACCTAGTTTGTCACAAGGTAGGGTCGTAGGGAAGGGTAGAAAGGTGAGAGATTGATGGGTGGACAAAGTATTTCTTTATACTAAATATTCTTTTCATCTTTCAACGCTTTACCTCACCAAACCAAATGATCTAATTTGGAAGGAAAGAAAAAGAGAGTTAAGAGGGGTAGGGTACCCCACAACTTTCATCTCTCTTTCCCAAGCTAAACAAAGTGATATGGTTCTTCGTTGCCACTTCTACTCCACTTTCCCCTCGTTCTGAGCCACTGAGCTTGTATAGGCTACTGGGTTGTTTGCTAAAAAGTTTCATTCCTCTTTCCAGTACTGGAACTTTTCGTCTTCCAATCACAAACAAGACAAATGAACCAAACCTAAAGTAACCATAATGAGTACAGATGAAAACACGTATCAAAGGAAAAAAAACTGGCTGGTTCTCTTATGCGTATCTGTAATGTAAAAAGGCTGCTAGCCTCTGCAGGCGCAAGCCGACATCAAATGAATAAAGTGCAGTATAGTTTTCATTCAACTTGTAGCATTCCATCAGCGTCATGATGCAATGCACACATCTGTTAAATTAGCTAGTGACATGAAGGAAGTATTAGACTGATTAAGTTAAAGATGTGATGATTTCTAAGTGACTTCTGCAAACTAAATAAGATGAAAGGAACCTGCACAGTAGCAACAGCCTCCACAGCACCTGCTGCTCCCAGCAGGTGACCGATCATAGATTTTGTGGAGTTCACTCGTAACTGCAAACAAGCAGAATGAGCAATTACTGATACCAAGCAACTTCTAAAAATAAAAGAAAAGAAAACTTGAATTTACTAAGAAACCTCTGAATTCTGTCCAAAACAACGAACAAGAGCTTGATACTCCTTAAGATCACC
>CAIGRO010229180.1:0-14558 GCA_903798355.1 Fraxinus baroniana | reverse complement strand
GTTGCTTATTATCCTATATAAGCCATCTATTCATGTATTGTAAATCAGAACTTATTCAATAAAACAGTTCATCATTTTTACACAATTCAACAGTAACAGTAGATAACAATTAAAATAAGCAAAAAATTGTTAATGAGATTCGAGTTCAACAAGAATTGAAAGTTCTATAATTGAAAAAAAAAAAAAAGTTATTTAGGTAGAAATGGCTCAGTATCAATCTGAGATTCTCATCTTATGCTGCTGTAAGATTTTCTATACCCTGCAAAGTGCAAACTGGGATTCTTGTCACTCGAAGCAAGTCTTCAGTCGATCTTCACTGATGAGAATAGGTAATGGACAAAGTAGAATGATACAAGGAAACCTATTGTACCAGTAGAAAGCATGATTGCAACTGCTATTATCAGGGAGTAGCCGAGATATAGTATTGCCGACACTGGCCCACTCAAACTCTGGAGCTCGAAAACCAGATAATTAATGGAGTACAAGAAAACGTAAAGGGAAACAGAACCTGATGCGTAGAATGCTTTCCACCACCACATCCAATCCTCGACACAGAGATGCATGTATGTGAGGACAACAGAAACTTCAGCACAAACAGTAATCAACAAAATAAGTACAATAAGAAGGAAGCCAAAGACGTAATAGAATCTTCCAAGCCAGATGCTAGAAAGAATGAAGAAAAGTTCGATAAAGAGGGTTCCAAATGGAAGAGTTCCAGCACCAAGAATAAGAAGCCATGACGGATATTTGCGTGCAGGAATCTCTCTAGGGATTTGATTAGTTCGAACAGGATACTGAATAGGCTCAGCTTGGGTGCCCAAGAATCCTCCTAAGAGAGTTAGTGGCACTGAAATGCAGAACCAGAGAGAAAAGAGTAGGAAATACAAAGAAACGGGAATAGCTCCAGTACTCCTGCTTCCCCAAAGGACGAAATTCAATGCTGTGAGAATAACAAATACAATTCCTGGAAAGAAGCATGCTATTGACCAAGAAATTGAACTCCACCCATCAGAATGACCTTTGATAGTTCTCCACATACGCACACCAACATAACCAGCTGCAATTCCCAGGAAAAGGTAAAGAATTATCATCCCCGTCAGCAACATACCCCGTGAAGCTGGTGACATGAAACCAAGAGCTGCAAAAACAATAGATACAACTGCCATCCCGGTGATCTGAACTCCATCTGCAACCATCACACAAAGTAGCTTCGAATGATTTGGTTCTCTGAACACATCACCAACAACAAGTTTCCATCCGGAGAGCTCCTCATTCATTTGAGCCTGAGATTCTTTGTCCAATTCATCATATCTTGTCAGATCCCTTCTCACAGTTCTCAAAAAGATAACAAAAACGATGCCTGCCAAGAATAAAATTACTACCAACGAGTTGAGAATTGAGAACCAGTGAACACGGGCTCCTTCCATCTTGAGATAAGCATCCCATCGAGATGGCCATCTGATGTTGCTTTTCACAAACTCAACCTCATATGTAAATGAAACTCTCTCTCTCTCCCTTATAACTTGAGACTTGTCAAGTTCCTGTGGACAGCTTACTGTTGTAAAATTATCATAAATGTTGAGTTTTGCCATCTTCTCAGGATCATATTTTACACTACAAGGGACAACCTCAAAACCAACAATCTCATACCCTGAAGTCTTATTTTTATCTGCTCGAGAAATGAAACCCATACCTCCTTCCCCAGTACCAATTACTTCCACAGCAGCTCCTTCATACTCGTGAATCAGGACCCTAAACTTGAGGTGATTGATGATATAATAATCATTACTGTTGGCTGGAGTGTAGCCGATTGGAAACCCAGTCCACTGAATTTTAACCCCATTTTGGTCAGTATACCTCATGGCAGGCATATTATCAAGGATCATATTCACTTGATACAGATCACGTGTTCTCTGCTTCAAAAGTGTTACCTCATGCTCACTCAGAGGAAGCGTAGTACAGAGGTAAACAGACTCGTTCACATTCATGCGGAAACGGTATGGAGAGTTGTCTATCTGATCTCCCATGAGCAGTTCTCCAAGATTCTCAGCACTTTTCTTTACTCCCCCTTGAGGTTTGCAATAAGGAAGACTGTAATAGCTGAAGGGAAGCTCCGTTTCAATTGAGGTCAAAGAATTCACTTTGGCATATATTTCGTCCCCTGTTGAGTATGTATGCATGTAGCTTCCAGGAAGATAAAACCCATTACATGCTTGAAATAAGAGAGTCAAGTACATGACAGCAGCATATTGTTTCTTTCTTGAAATCAAAGTCAAAGCCATTGTTCAGGAGAAGGATATCAAAGAAACTATCCTCAAACCCGCTCACTCTAAGCCACAATCGACAGAGTACACAACATCAGCATCAACTCTGAGGAAGGAATATTTCATCAGTATACTAGTTTCTTTCTACTTGGACTTCATAAACAGGGGGCAAAAATTATAACTACAAGCTTTTCATTCACTCTTTTTGTTAATAATAAAATAAAGCCGCCTTCATATAAACCCAATGAAATTGAATGCTTTCAGGCTTTCAGCTCAAAAACTACACATTTATCAACCATATACGTAGTAATAAGTGGTGAAGTTTACTTAATTTCCAATCTGAACAGATATAAACATAAAGGAACTTATACCACTTATGTTATCATATAGGAAGCAATTCCGAGCTATATATTTGAGGCAATTTAATTCACCTTTTCCAACTCAAAATTTTCCTTTGTGCTATCCAAATTACACATAAATTTTAAATCAGTTTTCTTCCAAGGAATCCAAATTACTAGTTTACCAATTTCATTGAACTGCAATGAATTCCAGCCGCTGGATTTCACAAACAAAGACAGAAACACCTAAAAGAAATGGTGCAGGAAATCACAAATGCACAAATATGGTCACATTGCTGTACATTAAATCTATCTAATTATACTTCTCATATCTCAGAAGCGTGTCCACAAATATCCAGTAATACAAATAATTGTTTATTCATAAACAAAACTCAGAAATCTAATTCGACAAAAACCTAAACAGGAAAATGAAATTTCTAATTGGCCCATCAGCAATTACATAGATACACAATAATGAAGCAAAGATCCAAACTCGATTGCAGAGAAATTTGACTACTACCTATTCAAATGTCGTCTTCAACATCTAACATATCAAATATAAAATAACAGAACACCGGTAAAGTCTTCAATTCAACAAAAAATAAAGAAAAAATCACAGGTATACAAAAAGAAAGATAAATGAAACAAAAAAAAAAAACGTACGATTTTTTTCAGATTTTCTATCAACGTACGTCTGTATATACGGAATATGAATTAACATCATGCATTTAAACGCTTACCAGTGGTGGAACTGAAACTGGTTAGATTCAGACATGACTAAGATCAGATGAATATGAGAGTTTCTCAAGATTCGTGAAATGCGTTTGCATGTGCGAGTCCGCGCGAGCTCCCATATAAATGGTTAGCGCAATAAGTAAATTATAAGTTATAAATAAATAAGTACTTTTTTTGGCATTTCATTCAATGAAGGTTGGCGGTTATAAAGGTACGTAGGAATAAAGCAATGGCTACAATATGTAACATAAGAAGCTAAAATCGATCTAACGTAGGTTGAAGAAGCTAAAATCGGCCAACCATTACAAACGTGAATAAACATAAAGATCGAGCTAAAATATGTAACCGAAAAGGCTAAGGTTTAGCGTCCCACATTCCTAGCGCGTTGAATATAGTGACGAAAGTCGTGACCCAACAATACTAACGAAAAATGAATGTATAGAACAAGGGAATCGTTTTCTACTTTGGCGAGCTTCATCGTCACCTCTTCATTAAGTCTTTCAAAAAGTACATTTGTCCCATGGAGAGTATAAGTTGATATGAGGAAACCAGATCAATATTAAACAGCGGATAATATTTACTAATTTTCGTTTTTTTAAAATGTTGAGTTACTTTATCTAACCAAACATGCCAAAATGGTAAATGTTGTTACATGTACAATATTTGTTACTTCATACCGTCTTGTCGGTGCTTGTTTTTATGTATGTTGATTTCATCGTTGTTCTTTCGTTGAAGGAAGATTCGGTTTCACTTTTGTTGGTGCCGTCTTCCCTGCAATTCCTATTAGTCTAATCTCCGAGCTCTTTTGTATCTACAACACAAACACACTTTTGAGAGCCTTCTTTAGAAACTTTTCAGTGTCTCCTTAAACGTGTGATGTGCTCTTGATTATTAAATCAAAGTACAATGGAGATCGAACTAGTAAGAGGCGAACAGCTCAAGTAGTAACGAAGTTTACAACTCATGAACATAACTCCTGTTTGTAGATTACATATGAGATGCTGAATTATCTGCACACATGATGTTGCAAATCTGAGAGAGAGACAACATAGGAGTACTATTTAATGAAATTTGAGGTTGGTTAAGACATTGTTGTTCACAGGATCAGCCAAATGGTCCAGCAGGTTTTGGTAGGGACCTTCTCCAGTAACCAAAGCTTGTATAAAGTAACCCAACATTGCCAACATAGCCAATCTTCCATTCTTCACTTCCTTCACCTTCAATTCCTTCATGGATTTCTCATCTTTACCGAACCCCAACGGGTTAAAAAAGGGGCCACCAGGGTATGCTGGGTCACCAGACCCTCCCAAGCCTTTCTCCAAACCCAAGAAGTATTGCTTGCCCAT
Organism: Fraxinus baroniana; assembly: GCA_903798355.1. Lineage (NCBI taxonomy): Eukaryota > Viridiplantae > Streptophyta > Magnoliopsida > Lamiales > Oleaceae > Fraxinus > Fraxinus baroniana. Next base: position 9,875 of record CAIGRO010229180.1, on the reverse strand, counting down.
GGACCCTGGATTGGCCCAGTCCTGGAATCTGCGGTGCTCTGCAAATCCCACAAGTGCCATTTCGAAAACGAATAAGGTGTAGGAATCTGCCCAGTAGTTATATGTTCCGGCTGGAGGAATGACTCCTGTCTTGAACCACGGGAGGGCTGTTTCGGGTGGAATTAGGCCAGCCTTTCCAAGAATTTCTGGTGCAATGGCTCCTACTGCACCCATCATTGCGGTACGTCCATTGAAGATTTCTCCATAGGCTAGCCATCTGGGCTCAATGAATCCTCCAGTACCTTCAGGATCCGACAGTCCCAATGGATCGAATCCATAGTCACCAGGGAGGCTGAAAAAGTTCGAAGTACACTATGAACTTAGACTGATATTCATCATTTTAACTCCGCTATTTGCCGCTAAATCATAATCTGATCTTCATTTTTTGTCGAAAAGTAGCATTGTTAAGAGCACATATGAATTTACCTGCCATCCAAATAGGAAAGACTTTGCTTGGATGCAAACCAGAGGGGCCTGTCTGCTCCTTGCTGACAAAATAATCAATGGCTATAAGTAATTGAGCTCATAATCATGTCTACACGCAGTGTGTGCGCTTACTCACTTGAAGGGTTGAAGACCGAAGAGGGTCTCAGTTGGACCATGTAGAGCCTGATTGGGTATTCTACACATATATTAGGCCGCCCTAATGTTTCTATTCCATAAAGTACTTATGAACTTCATTTTTATTTTTTTTTTGGTAGTGTGAGATGCTCATATATCTTCAAGAGTATAACAAAAGCGAGTTAAATGGATGCAAGTCTCTTATTGAGGATGATCCCGTGTGTACATTTATTTTCGATCAAAATAGCAACTTGAACTTTTAGATCAAGTGGTTCAACTTAATAGAGCTTAATCCATAATAGGCTCACCTTGACAGGAGGAGTAGAAGCTGCCTTCACAACGAAGGAAACCTTCCTAGAAGATTGGACTCGCCTTCCTCCAACAATCTGTCTAGCAACCTCTGCGGACGAGCCAATGGATGATGAAGAGAGCAATGCTTGAGTTGCCATTTTCGTATTGCGTATAACACAGTGTTTAAGTTTGCTGCAATAAGCACAAGGCACGCAGCAAATAAGGGCCTAGAGAAGCCACTCAAGATTTGTGTGGGTCTAGTTGAGAGGGTTCAAATTGTGGCTGACATACAAGGACTTCAATGAATAGATAAAGTTAGGATCTTGTTCTCAAATAAAAATGGCACAACTGGAAGATTTATTTGGATAAGAGATTTCATTGGCTTGTAGGAAACAAATATCTTATAAAATTTCCATTTAAATCCCTAAAAATTAGAAGCCAAGAAAATGCAAGCGATAATTTTTACGATGTTTTAATTTTTTTTTGGCCATCCTCTAATGTGTCATGAAAACCCGAAATTCGTTAACCCCTCATTTATGAAAGTTGAGCAGATTTAGCATTTAGGGTGTGTTTGAACCACATTATTTTGGAGTAATATATTCTGAAATAGTAAATTGAATGAGAATGACAGAATGTGTGGTTGAAAATGAGTAGAATAATGAAAATGAAAATTTTAATATATACCAAACAAGGGCTTATAAAGTATTCCAAAAGGCAAATGTATGTTGGTAACTGAATTCTAATTAAAATTTTATGTTGGTCATTTAATTTTTTATTTTTTATTTGGAAAAAATCGACATTTTAAATATGCATTTTGTTTCAGTTATACCACTCGATTGATGCGGATTCTTGTAACCATTAATGTGTTGTGTTTTATGCTATGTAAAAGTAATACTAGTCTATGTCCTCTTATCTCATCAAATTAATCTAATATTGGTCACCACCATCGATAATTGAGATCGTTTTGGTCAAAAGAAAGATGAGATGTATATTCACATTTCTTCTTTATTATAGTTACTAACATTGCTTTTGCACGAAGATGCAAGTTTCACATTACCGTTTAGGGTGAACCACTTCAGTCTTCACATCAGCGTATGAGCTTTGCGCATCTTTTATTTAATTACGATGATTATTAGCTTATCGTAATTGAGATAAGGGCTCACTTTTGATATTGACTATATAATTTTGATATCTTTTTTAGTGAAATAAAAAAGAAAAAAAACAAAATATTTTTTACATGATGAACTATGTCCACTAAAATTTGGGCACCTCATCGAAGCCGAGATAACATATTTGAACGCATCGTCAACTAGCTTGGAAGAATAAGAAAACATCAGTCACAAGGATCATTCAGTCCTCAAAAGCTTTCAGGGCTATCAAGTATCTTCCAACTGCTTTTCATCTTCTGTATCTATCTCCAAGATATCCTGAAATAATCAAAGTATCCAGGTTATACAAATAATCTCTAGCAAATCGCATCGGTAAAGAATTTTGTAAATATATATACAGAAAATGGGTTAAAAACCTTGTTCGTCCTTGAACTTATAAGCGTGCCTGAAAATGTTTGAAATTGATTTTGTGAGTCGAAACTAACGGAGAGGAAGATTTGGCTTGTTATATGCTTATGTGGCGTAACCATGGATGTTAATTATCCAGCTCTAAGATGTTTATTACGTAATGAGATGTTTTGGTCGAACATTTAGCCCTTGTTTGGTTTGACTAAAATTCAGATTTTTAGTAGATTTTGATAAAAATTAACGAAATGTATGATTGATAAAACTTGTGGGTTCTTCTATAAAAGGTGTAGTTGAAACAAAGTGCGGGAAAAATATCGTTTTAAAGTATTGGGGCCAAACAGGACCTATTCTGTATTACTTGAGGTTGTGTATTTGACATTAGGTTCTGTTTAGTGGAGATATACATGGCTCTTGAACCAATCATCGTCCGACGGTCATGTCACATAACCGTATCATTGGCTAAATTTTATGGACTGAACGGATTTCATTGACTATCGGGATAAGGATAATTCTACTCTACCAAGCTTGGAAAATGCCTGGTAGCGGGTCCCGAGGACCCACCTCATTAAACCCCCCTCCAAATGTTAAACACCCACTCCTCATTTCACATTTGCTCTGTCAGGTTTTTTACAGGCCTAGTAGAGCAGCTCGGTTCAATGGGATAAACATTATAAAGTGTAGTCATCATTTGCAAGCATGCCTATAAGTTCACGACTCGGTTTTCAACCAATGGAAAATTTAGGCGAATCGAAAAGGATAAAATGACTTACAGGCAATGGCGGATTCAACACTCCGCTAGCCTTGTGGTCGCACGTGCTGGATCCGTTGGAAACACTTTTTTTTTTTTTTGTTGACAAAAGATAAACGTTTTAGGTTATATAAGTGGTAATTCATTTTACCGAAATTAATGCAATAGTAAATATTCAAACTTGTGAGCACTCTTTAGGATTATTGAAAGCTTGACCATTATGACACTCGTTAAATTTTGACATCCAATTTATCGGAATAATATATGATAAATTTTAGCGATTTTAATACAATTGTAAAAATTTGAACTCATGCTCTTCCATTGAATTATGCAAAACTTGGCCGCAGTATCATTTGGTAAATGTTGCTAATTAATTATATATCTTCAGTTTGAACAAAATAATTGTTATATTTAAATTTTAGACCTCGTTTGATTTCTATTTTTTCAAAATACATTTTTCTCTCTTCTTGATGCCGGGCAGAATAAAGATTATTCTGCGGGCTAGTTTTACCAAAGATTTAACAAGGAAGAATGCAANTCAGTGACCGTTCTGGTCACTGAACTTAATTTATTTTTTATTTTTATTTTATTTTTATTTTTTTTAATATAATTGGACGAGCCACGAGCCGCTCGGCTCGTGGCTCGTCCACGTTAAAACGTTTTTTTATTTTTTTTCTTTTTCACGAGCCACGAGCCCAGCTCGTGGGCTCGTGTTAGACTAGCCCACGAGCCGGCTCGTCTACAGTGACGAGCCGAGCGAGCCCGTGGATCGCTACAGTACGAGCCGACGAGCGGCTCCGCTCATTTGCCACCTCTAAGCCCAGGCCCACTCTGGGCTCAATGTGGCTCCGCCACCTCAGAGAAGTACATAAAATCCAAGGTTCTTTGAGTCCTTGAATTAAACTTTATCTTCTTGGCAATAACCTTTGCACCCTGTTCAAAGACAATATTGTGGAATTAAACCTTTTGTCAAGGCCATTTTATTGAACATTTACACTACCAGATGCAAGATTCATCAGTATACTTTTTTAAACTTTCTGCTCTTTGTGAATAATGACCATAAAATGATGTCCAGACCTAACGAAAACATTAACCGGCTTTGGATTCAACATCTTGCAAGCCACAAACCATGTTAGCAGGGACAGCCACATCTATCATCTTTGGGTACGACAAGTTCAAATCTGTAAAAATAAACAGCAACAGGATAAGAACATAGTACAATGGAAATGCCGTAACAAGAAACTTCAGTTGTTAGCAATTTGATGGTCATTACTACTTACTTGCCATGATATTCTTAAATGTTTCCTGCAAAAGGCAATATTTCATCAGAATTAGGAATATGAAGTTTCTTTATGGCAGAAAAATGGAATCGATATTATAATGTATCAGAACAAATTTCCTTTGTGTTTGAGCCACATTATTTTGGAAGAATATATTCTGGAATAGTAGATTGATAGAGAATGTGTGGTTTAAAAAAAAAAGGAAACGTTATTGATGTGATAGANAAGGCAATATTTCATCAGAATTAGGAATATGAAGTTTCTTTATGGCAGAAAAATGGAATCGATATTATAATGTATCAGAACAAATTTCCTTTGTGTTTGAGCCACATTATTTTGGAAGAATATATTCTGGAATAGTAGATTGATAGAGAATGTGTGGTTGAAAAAAAAGGAAACGTTATTGATGTGATAGAAAATATTTTTTTATTGAAGAATGAAAATGAAAATTTTAATGTGTACCAAACAGGGGCTTAGTATCACCTCATCTTTAGTCAGACGGGGATTATACAACATCTCCTCTCCCACAGTACTGACCTGAAAAGAAATGGATGTGTATAAGCCAACTAGAAATAAGTCTCATCGTGTAAAATATGCACTGACAGAAACTGTAAAATTTAGAGTACGTACAGAGAACCCCTTGTAGTCATGAGCAGGATGCACCAATGTGTCTTTAGGCAATGTAAAGATCTGTTTTAGGAAAATAATTTGAGAGGGTTATCTAAGGGGCAGATACAATTGGATAAATTTGAAACTCGAGAGTTCTCTTAATTGCATTCAATTTATAGAATAGATTTGAGTAGTGTCCTTGCCTGTGAATGAACTGACTTGTATAGCTGCTCTGAACTTCCGCCCTGTAATAAAATTCAGAGTTAAATTTCGGAACTGCCAAATGATTTGAGTTTACAGTTAAAAAGTAACATCAAAAGGACATTTGTAACATAACGCTTCTCATCAAGGAATTATACCTGGAAATCTGTTCTGCCACATCCACGTATCAACAAAGCATCACCTGTGAAAGCCATTCTTGGTTGAGGCTGATTATGTCCATCTCCAGTGACATAGGTGACACAACCTGGGGTGTGACCGGGGGTAGCACGAACCTGTAATGGTTAAAATCAGTCAAGTAGGCAATAGTTGAAGATGCAGATTATCATCAGGCCAGTGAGGAAACCACACGATCGGGAAATGAATGACAACGTCTATGCAGAGCCATATAAATAACACTGTACAGAAATAGATTGAGGTATATACATCTTAAATATCTAGATAGTTTACCCTGAGTTAGTACCATTCTTGCAATTTTCAGTTAAATTCTTCAAGGGCTTCAGCAAACAACACAAGACAATCATAGAAGGTCCTGACATGGAAGCAGCAATAAAATAGGTCTACTGACATAAAGTTGACACTAAAAAAATAGTATTCAAGGTCACCTAGACAATCTAGGGACGAACCTCATCTATGGAGCATCTAGTTGCCTACATATGATTAAGTGTCATGTGTCCGTATATAGCACAAGCACAAAAGGTTTACGAAACTTTTAGTAACTTCCAAAGGTTGACTGTCGTTCAGTGGTAACAAGAGGAGTGCATAAGCGGTAAGCCCCAATAGAAATAGGAGCCAGCAGCAAGGTAGCGCCTCATAGGGACCCACATCTGTCTTACTATTAAAAAGAAAGGGGTTATCCAAAACATACTCCTTTGAAGTTACAGGGTTTTTATTAGGCATTAGCCAGTGCACGTTGGCACACTTCTCTTTCTCAACACAATCTTCAGAAATCCCATAAATAAAAGAAGGGCCAGCACTATACTGCCAACTGCAAGCGAACATTAATATTGGTTGGTGTCCTATACTCTTATTGATGGTATGTGGTAGTCAGCGATAAGAGTTTTATCTTTCTTGGGGCTACATAGACCATATTCAAGAGTCCTTTACTGTCTAGTGTTCTCACTTGACTATGAAGTCAGTGATCTACTTCGTTATTCTCTGCCGTATCGGCATATCTTGTTGAATTGGTAATTTTCGCAACATGACATACAAACAGGGAGGAGTTTTTTCAAGGAACTGGTACAAGATATTATATATTCTGCTGAATAAACTAACATCATGGCCATCAAGGCGATGTGCAGGAAGGTTAGAGGGTAATTTCTTGACTTTTTGGCAAGGCTTCGATGTCCCTCCACTATATTGAGGTGAGGCCGAGCAATGTGGAATAAGCCAGCAATTGCATGTTGGCGACGTGTGGAGACACTTGTAGAATGTTGACAGGAATGTTATACATATTTAACCAAAACAGTTGAGAATCATCTACGGAATTTAATTAGCATTGAGATACATTGATCCTCATAGTAATATTATCGTTAGTATAAAACTCAAATCCTTATAACCCAGATGTAGTATTAGTTTCAAGAAATACATATTCGCTGGTTAATTTATTTGGATTATAAAAAGAATCTCTGTGAATGTTCACATATACATTCAAGTTTGCGTACCTCCAGGAAGAGATCACCTAAACATATTTTATCACCAGGCTCAACGAAAAGATCAGCTTTTGCATTACTTGCTTTGGAAATAATAGATTTTACTCCAGGTGCCTTACTCTGCAGGACACAGACAGTCAATAACATAAAATAAGTTCAGCATTACAAATATGGGTGCCAATACTTAAAAAAACCCCCACCCCTCCAAAAGTAAACTGAATTCGCCGATTCACTTTGTTTAGAGAAAATTGGATGTTAAGACATACCTTAATCAAACCAGTGCCAGTCACATGATCAGCATGTACATGAGTATTTATTGCATATAAAAGTTTCAAACCCAGTTCTTTCACAAGAGAAAGATCCCTATCCACTGTCTTATCAACTGGATCAACCAACTGTACACGGAAGAAAGTGCGTCAGCGTACATTCAGGCCAAAAGGTATAAGTAAATATTAGGCAGATGATCGAAATGTGTAGCAAACTGGATTAGCTATTCACTGTCGACTCGTTTTTGAAGTTCATAATTATTTACATGGGATCTACTCGAAATCGTCCAGATTTCTCTGCAGATAACTCTTCTTCTTCTGGGGACGCTTTCTTCTTTGCTTTTTATTAACCTACCTAGACTTTGATAACAGCAAATTTTAAACTGGATTCTAGTGTGATAACTATGAGAAATTAAAAGAACCAAAATGAAGAAAACTCCGTTGAGTGTGAATCAAGAACCTAGTAATTTTGCTTCATGCCACATGTGTGACCGTCCAAGTGAAACAAGCTTCTATGAGAGAGATAATTACTTCATCAAACTACTAGCATTTCACAAAAGTTTTCACTATTTATAAACCATTTGAATGTGATAAAAGACCAGAACTTTTTTCAATCACAAGCCAAGCACAGTAAAAATTCATTGATTAATCCCAATTTTGCCGTTTAACTAATTAAAACATTCAATTCCCATGAAAATAATTGAGCAAATAAATTACGTAATTACATGTACAAAAAAAAAAAAACTGACCAAGGCTGGTTTATCAGGGTGAGAAGCATCGGCAAGAAGGTAAGTGTAAGTAGAAGATTCCTTCTCAAATAGCTGGCGGAAAAGAAATTTTGACGAAGAACCAGACGACGTAGTAAAAGACGATGACCCCATTTGTGATTGGAACTTGTTAATTATAATCCCAGGAGCAGAAAATGTATGAACTTTAGGATAGAAAGCAGTAGAGAAATGCAAGAATCTGAATTTCAGAAGCATTTCTTAGTTTTGACGATGAATTTGAATTTAATACGGTATGGCGATCTTATCATCATCTATGTTGAAATTGTTTGGTATTATTTTATGTGTACAGGATTTGAAAACTGCCAAGAACATAGTTTTATGAACATGCTTCTTAGTTTTGACGATGAATTTGAATTTAATACGGTATGGCGATCTTATCATCATCTATGTTGAAATTGTTTGGTATTATTTTATGTATACAGGATTTGAAAACTGCCAAGAACATAGTTTTATGAACCGGGCTATAGAACCAGGGTCGATGTCATTGGTGGATTCGTAGGTTACAAGACCGCTGAATCTGCCCTCTTATCTTGTTCGAGGTATTATTAGGGAATTTTATTGTGAGATAATTGCAGTAAAGCTCCACCAAGCCTTTGAAACATTGGCAAATTTTTCACACATTTGATTTGTTGCAGCGATCACCCCTAATATTTTCAATCATTGAATGTGAAACTCCTTTGGATGGTTTCCATCAATTTTTCCTTCAATTGACCTAAAACATTAGTTTTGACCATATTTTAATCAATTAAAAGGGGAGCAAAATGGTAAATATCTATTAAAATAAATAAATAAAAGGATAATTGAATAAAAAATTTAAAAAAAGGGAAAAGAAAAACGGCCAACATCCTCCTCTGTATCGACATCCTCTGGATATCTATTTAGGTCAAATTGGGGGAAGACTCATATGTTCATTGGACGCACCATGAAGAGTAGGTGCTTGTGGTGGTTGTCTCCGATCATGGGTCGTACCATTTGTGCCAAAAAAACCATTCGTGTTCGAAGAAGTAGCTTGCTGATTTTGTTTCTGTGCGTTTAAGGTGATTGATGACCATAGATAGGGGCGCCTTGATGTGTATAATTACCTCGAATGTTGGGCATGACATGGGTGTTGCCGGAATTGGAGATTTCGACCGTTTTGGGGACTTGAGCAGGCTGTTTTGGCTCCATTTTCCAGCAAGGTGGATTCGAGACAGGGCATTAGGTGGAAGTTGTAGAGGGTTATGAAGGCTTTCTAGTATACGTATGTCCGGCGGTTTGGGTAGTGGTTGGCCGGAGTTGAAGGTGAAGATGGCTAGAGGAGGATGCCGACCGTTTTTCTTTTTTAATTTTTTTATTCAATTATCCTTTTATTTAATTATTTTAATATATATATTTACCATTTTGCCTCCTTCTAATTGATTAAAAGCATGTTCAAAATTAATTTGTTGGGTCAGCTGACGGAGAAATGGATGGAAATCATCCAAAAGGATCTCACATGCAATGGTTGGAAATGGTATGGGTGACGGATGCAACAAATCAAAGGTTTGAGTAAAACCTGCTAATGTTTCAAATGTTTGGAGCTTTTGTTGCAATTATCCCTTTTATTTTTGCTTCTATTTCCTCTGGAAGAACTTGAATGAATTATCTTATTTCAGTTTTTTCAAAAATAAAAAAATAATAAAAAATGAATAAATCAAATAAATAAAAAATAAAAAAATCCTAAATAATTATCTTAATATTAGTTTCATAAGTAACTTTTGATTTTTCAAAAGTCATATAAAACGGGGCCTTTGTCTCATTACCTCGTCGGGTTCGACTAGCCCATCTACAATTGATTCAATTTAAACTTGTGTTGGGTTTGAATTGTCTCATTTAAAAATGGGAAAAAAAAATCAAAAATTAGATGTATAGTTTACACCAATTCAC
>CAIGRO010229174.1:0-16912 GCA_903798355.1 Fraxinus baroniana | reverse complement strand
AAGTTTTGCTAAATAAGATTTAATTGGTGATGTTTCCAGAAATAACCAAAAATCAGTCAACGCTATTACGTAGCCAACTATACTACAGTACGAGCCTCTGACTAGTATTGTATAGAAGTCACTATTTATTTCGAAGTCACATGACAATGTTTTCATGTCACATATAATTAATATTAAGTCGCTGGTTGTTATTATCAATTTACATTTCATTTTGTTCGAATATCGGCTCATTTTTTGCTAGTCACATATACATATTGTTTTTAGGTCACAACTCATATACTGTACTCACATGTCACAATTTTTCAAGTCACATGTCATCTTTTGAAATCACGTGACATTGTATATAAGTCAAAGAACTGTAATTTGGTGTTACAGGCCTATTTTATGAGAAGTCAATTATCTAGTACTGTTTACATGTCACATATCATTAATTAATAGTCACTGTTCATTATTCTCAGGTCACACATCAAGCATTAATCAATGTATAAGTGTTACATATTATTTCCAAGTCAAAGTTGAATTCACAGACAACAGAATATTGTGAATAGGTCATAGAACAAAATTATATAGGTCAAAAAATACAGATTTATGTCTAGAATAAATATTCGTCTTCACATGTGATTAATGATAGATTACATTCATTCAATATTATGTCACAGATATGTTCTCAAAGCTACAGATTACATGTGCTCACATTTTGTTGTACATTGATACCAAGGCACATCTTCATGTTTACAAGTCACATGTACAATTCCATATTTTACCTATCTTGTTAAATAGATGAGAGTTAACTACTTTCAATTCATTCACTCATTTGCACAATTTACAGATAAACATCTCAAATCATATTTTGAATGAATATTATTTAAACAAATAATATGTATAGTCACAAGATATTATACTAAACACTATTTACAACCAATAATTGAAACAACAAAAAAAAACATCGAAAATAAATATTATAACTACGGACAATGTGTATCATCAGTTGACATCATGTTATTTGCGTTATAACTATGATTTGTTTTGACTTAACGGAACCAAACTGTTGCATATCTTATGGTTGTGACCACGTACCCATTTTTGTCAATTTTCACAAAAAAGAAAAAAAAGAAAGTCAGTTAGAAATACCAATGTAATTCAAAATTAATGCATGTCACAAATTCGCAACACATGCCACATAATGAAGTAATGTATGTAACACGACCTTTATAAAAATGTCACATTATGAAATATACTAGTCACAGTTTCCTATTACAAATCACATGAATAAGACTATTGGTCACCATCATTTTATACCGTATCTTCAATCAAATAGTTTAGATGTAAGTCACAGTACAAATACATGATCATATATATTGAGTACATGTCACATAAAATTACACATTTCCAAAAATTCAACATCGTGTGCAAACGATCAATTACGCGAACTTTTCGAATACAATTCACATGCAACCAAAGTTACAAACATAAATTTCGAACAAACGTATGGCATACCAATTTGATTTTGATGATGGTTCAATATCATTCACAATGACTATCGAAGGTTCAACACTGACTGAGATTTTCAAAAATTGCAAACTGTCGAATTGAATGTTAAATCATGTACCAATTGTGACTACGACAACGTTCAGATACAAAATGGAATCATTTGGATAATAATTCAATTCAGCAAATCTGTAATTTTATCCTCAATCATCAATAAATATTGATTTGTGGCGATATTCTTCAATGTCTGACCTGGAACCTCATATTATTATCAATTTCTGAGATATCGACAACGGTAGATTATAATTGGATATATACAAATATATAGAGGGTTCTCTGAGTTTTGAAATCGTAATCTTATTATTTTAAAACTGAAATATAGTATAGTTAATGTCTAGATTATGTATTTTTCCCTTTCGAAAAAATGCAATTCTCATTTTTTTTATTTGTAAATTAACATTAACATGGTTGGAATAAAAAGAATTTTTACTTATTTTTTTAATGCGTCCATTAAGTAACACAAGGGATTCATTGTGAAAGGTTGATTGGATTTTCAGATTATAGAAAAGAAAATGAAATTATCTTGATAAGGAGCGATTTAAATTTGACATCTATCACGTAAATTTTCATGTATGCTTGTCACATGTTAAATTATATAAATCATCAATAATATATATGTGAAATATTGGATCATCACAGCTTGTCAATATGACCACACTGTTACCCCGAACCAAAACATCGTGGTACTCATGTTGCCCACATATTTTCCAAATAAATGAAAAAGAAAAAATATGGATGAAGTTATTTTTAGTAAGATATTCCACACTCAAGAACATTGATGCATTGCTTCGAACATTACATCAAAGTTCATCGATGTGGTGAACATGGGATGCAAATATGAAGAGGTGAAGAATAAAGTTATATTTGGAATGTATTTATTTGTTTGTAAAAGTGAAATCTAAAAGAAAAAATAGTTTATTGTTATTGTTATACAATTTTTTATATGTATATACTTGAAAATATGCTATCTCGTTGTTGATTGAGAATGATAGTTGTCGATGGTTGTCTAATCAAAGAACATATGAAAAAAATGCCAATCTCCATAGAATGTTATCGAGTTAATGAAGAACATCTTCAACAATGTACACATTCTTGACCACGAATTCTTTAAAATTTACTTTCCACGAAAGATTAAGTAAACATGTGATTAAATTTATTCGTTGTAATTTGTATTTCATCTTAGAAAAACAATCAAACGCGATTATAACATATTTTTACAAAATTTCTTGATTCGTACTCTTTCTTAAAAATTGACAAAACATTTATTTGACTTTAAATAATTGAAGAAAAATGCCAAATTTGATTACGTAATGTGAACACACATTTAACTGAAGTTTTGTAACAAGGTTTACTCAAGAATATTACTTGAGTGCAACTTTCACCTTTCTAGAATAAAGAGTAAATCAATATCTACTTGTGCTCCTTGAAAATTTTCTTTTATCGCCGAATTTTCCACACGCTTGTCACGCTCAAGAAGTCTCTTCCAGATTCCACTTCTTTCATGTCTTATACGTACATATAACAAATACATATACCTTCCTCGCATATGAATGAAGAATATTCATATCGGGTTAATAGTTTGCTGGCTAGTTGGGCGTTGGGATAGGTTGAAAAAGTAGAAATCATGGAGAAGGATCAAGAATGTATATCCTACATAACCCAGCAACAGGCTGTGGAAATTGATGAACTACTCATGGGCCCATTGGGATTCAGCGTCGATCAGCTCATGGTGAGTCAATTTTTGAATTTGTATAGTTTGATGGGTTTTTGTTTTTTATCTAACTTTCCATTTTTAGCTTGATTAGTTGAATTACTTGAACTTCCTATGTAATAGCTTGACGTGCTTTTGAGTGCAGGAACTGGCTGGACTGAGTGTTGCATCTGCAATAGCAGAGGTGAGTGTTTTTGGCTGCATACAATTTGCAATTACTTTCTTTATTTCTAGTGAGCAAATGAAATTATGTAGAAATCAGTATTTCTTTGAGGTTGTGTATATCTGTAATTATTTAATGAATAATTTTCCTTATCCAAAAAAAAAAAAAAAAAGTGTATATCTGTAGTCTCATGGTGAAAAATTTTCTTCTGTTGTTTAGAGCTTGTCATTTGAACTCTTGAGCTATGTATAGACAAACAAGTTGAGGAATTGCGATTCATGAAATTGAATTTTGTGTGGGAAATACAATCATAAATGACATGTAAAATATAGCTCAAAAGTAAATAGCTAAACAAGTAGGTTGGTGTGCACATACATCTCCCACTTCGAGAAAAAATTATGCTCTTTGCAAGTGGGTTAACTTGAGAAATTCGTGCATTAGAAATCATAAGACTTGTCGGCTCAAAGATACAACCCAATCAAATGTTATTTAGATGAATATACGTTGAGCTCAAATTAATTGTTTCATTGTAGTGGAATTCATCCTCTCGCTGTAGTTGAAACACTTCTTTAAGGCCAAATGAAAATTGTATTAATGAAATATCATCAAGCACAAGTGACAATATGACTTCACAGAATATGGTGGCCAACTTTATCCACGAGTCAAGGGCTATTATTTAGGTTATACATTATGAATTATAAAATTTATAAACTAATTGATAACCTCAGGGCCTTGCATATTTTCTCAACAAAAAGTAATTTTGACAGCATAGAACAACATTCATTTACACATGCAGAAACATGTACCAACAAATAGATATATATGTAGTCTTAAGGGCACTTTTTCCACGCTTGTAACTAGTGAAAGTAGAACTAGCATAAACTGCAGTCATCACCTATTTCAATGTGCTAGCTTTCTTGCTAAGGTTTGTCTGGTGACTAACCTATTAAAGCAAATTAAGGAGAAGACAAATGTCAGAGGTGTGAATTTTGAGCTATCTCTTGGACTAAGTTTTACCAATTATGGCAGGTCTACAGGTCAACTGAATATAACCGTGTACTTGTCATTTGCGGTCCTGGAAATAATGGTGGTGACGGTCTTGTAGCTGCTCGTCATTTACATCACTTTGGATATAAACCATACATATGTTATCCCAAACGTACTCCTAAACCTCTTTACACTGGTCTGGTCACTCAGGTATTTAGTGAGGATCATGTTCATGTTCATGTTCATGTACCATGATCATAAACGCACCTTGGAAGTGCTTATTCTTGAGTAATTTTGCAGCTTGAGTCATTGTCAGTTCCTTTTCTGCCTGTAGAAGGTCTGACTCGGGAGTTATCAAATGACTTTGACATTCTAGTAGATGCAATATTTGGCTTCTCGTTCAATGGTAACTTTTATTCAGTTTCCAAAAGTTTAAGCTTATCAAAGCATGCTGATAAGGTGTATCCCATTGGGATCGTTTTCATTTTATCTGTAAATTTTTCAGTATTATGCGTCGTACTTTGCTAGGTATGCCAAGGCCACCTTTTGATGGTTTGATACATGGCTTGGTGTCTGCAAGAAAACACAATCAAATGTTTCAGAGATCACCTGTCCTTGTTTCTGTGGATATACCTTCTGGTTGGCATGTTGAAAAAGGAGATGTCAATAGCGAAGGCATTAAACCTGACATGCTGGTAAAGTTTTTCTGATGAAGTATCATGTCCCAGTGAACTTATTTTTGTGGATAACGCTACTTGATAACATCTTATATAACCTTAAATTATTGTACATAGGTTTCTTTAACAGCTCCTAAGCTGTGTGCTAAAATGTTTTGTGGTCCGCACCACTTTTTGGGTGGAAGATTTGTGCCTCCATCTATTGTGGACAAATTTAAGCTTCAATTTCCACCATACCCTGGCACTTCTATGTGTGTCCGAATCGGAAAACCTCCTCAAGCTGATGTACAAGCGCAGATTTATCCTGGAAATGATGAGAAGCACAGGGAGGCTGATCCCTTTGTTCAGGTATGGATGATAAACTATTACTTATTGTCTATTGATTAGTGATAGTCGTGAGGAACTTACTAAACCATGGTTGTGGAATTATTTTGTGTTTCTTAACACTGTATACTATGAATTTATTTTGAGTCTTCTGATTATTCACCATTGTGCCATAAGACTATAAGAGCATTGCTTAATTTGCAGTTCCAGAAATGGTTCGATGATGCGGTGGCAGCAGGCTTGAAGGAACCAAATTCTATGGCCCTGTCAACTGCCAGCAAAGATGGAAAGCCGTACGTTTCTTCTTTTATTTTATCAGTAATAATTGGACATTAACAGGCTTAACTATATTATTATTCTTGGAAGTTTCTCAAGCATCTTGACTGAATATGCATTGTAGAATACTTCTATCTTTTCTGGAGTTTTAGATGGAACCATGATTGTTGAATCTGAAGCATGTTGTCCATTAAACAAATAATCTATCTTGTAATACTCTTGGGTGCACGAATTTGTTCTTCCTAAGAGCCAAAAGTGCCTAAATGCCACAACACTGAATCAGTACGTACTACAGAATATTTCCCTTTCTATCAATGTAAATGTGTGCGTTCATGTTTTCTTATTGCCGGTGTGGGGGTGGCATCATAATTGGCTGTATTTTGTTATGTTTATCAAGCAAAGTGAAGAACTGTTCTTCGAAGATGGTTCCTAGCGCAGCAGCGCCCATTATTTTTTGTGTTAAAACACTGCTAAAACCCAACGTATGCTGTTGTTCCACTTTGGTCACTGACCTTTTCTTGTTTCATGTTAGTCTGTAGACTTTCATATTTATTTCAAATTAAGCACTCGTTCTTCCTCTGTCTACTTAATTAACAATAATTCTGACGTGGCTTGAGAAATCTATTGTGCATTATTTTTATAGTCCGACTTTGTGAAAAAGGCATCTTGTTAGACACTCGTGCTTTCTTTTTGAGTCTTCTGTAAAAGCACATCCGGTCCAACAGTACCTTTTTTGCCTCGCTGGACAATAAAAACGATTTACTAACGGAATTTCCGTGCCAGATCTAATTCCTGTTGACCACAACACCATTATCGTTAATTTAGCAGGATAGAGCATCTAAATAGAAACAAAAATGAAAGTTCAGTTTCTAACTTGGAACAAGAAAATATTTGATTGACCAAAATGATACAACACCATGAGGGATGAACAGGGTTTTTAGCCCTTTGTTATTTATGTGGATGTTGTGCACTGTGAACTAATTTTATACCTTAACAACATATACGATCTTACTTGACTGTGTTGTACTTTGTGTTGTTTTTACAGTTCTTCACGAATGGTCCAATTAAAAGGCATCCATGGAGAAGGATTTGTCTGGTTAGTTCTTTGTGACTTTACTCGTTGAAAATGAGAAGGCCAAAGCAAAAATTAATTCCTTGTTTATCTGAGAGGGAGAGAGGGTGAATGAAGTGTTACTATGCGATGAAATGACTAAAAACAGTTGGAAAGTGTTTGTCCACCAGAAAAGGTGTTGCTTCTTTTTTCTATTTGTTGAACAGGTGTTCTTATATTACATTTTGCAGGTGCAGCAATTATGGTAGTCGAAAAGCTCAAGAAATATCTGAAAATCCTCATGCATCGCTTCTTTTCTACTGGAGTGGTTTAAATCGCCAGGTAAAATGTTATTTCTACTCTAATGCATCCATGCACTTTTAGATGTCAGATCTATTCTCAGTGTATATATGTTTTCATTTAAAGGAAAATCTTGAAAAACAAATGGTGAAATTTAAGGCTAGCTTGTAGATAAGACCTTACTAGATGTCAATTCGAATTCCAGGTAAGAGTAGAAGGTTTTGTGCAGAAAGTTTCTGATGAAGAATCCGAGCAGTACTTTCGTAGTCGTCCACGAGAGATTCAGATTGGCCCGGCAGTTAGCGAGCAGGTTTATCTCTTATTTTTCAATTCAGACCCTATTTTGTTGTGCAATAGCTGTGGACAAGAAACTGAGCTTGAATTCTTGATTGTTTATCTTCAGAGCACTGTAATTCCTGGGCGGCAGTTTCTCCATCAAAAATACAAGGAATTAGAAGAGAAGTACTCTGATGGGTCAGTATTTCGGTCTTTGGGCTGAAAAGTTTACTTAAAATTGAATAAGCTACAAAATAAGTAATTTTTTATTGACCAAAATTGAAAATAAATGGTTTATTTTGACATTAAAGTAAGAATTACAAAATAAGTAATTGATTTTTACTTAAAATAAAGAAAAAGTAATTTTTCAAACATGTTTTAACTTAAAAGTTACTTAAATTTACTATTTTAAGCTTATCGAAACATTATTCATCTCATATGTGAGCGGTTATGTCTATTGATGCATGCAGATTGTTCAAATTAAACTCGCCTATGGGTATATGCACATGTTTTTCTTGTACAACTATTTTGTGCAGAAGTAATTTTTACTGTCATCAATTGTAGGGTGTATTCTGAATATTTTTTGACCACCCCCTACATCCATGTATACTATTTAAGATATTTCATTTCTGCTATTTTCAGAAGTATGATTCCCAGACCTAAACATTGGGGAGGATACAGACTCATACCAGAGTGTTTTGAGTTTTGGCAAGGAGATGAATCACGAGTGCACCTAAGGTAGTTCTTTTTTTCCAATGTAAAATAGGGTGATTCTCAGTCTTGGTTATCTAAAGCCATAATCCTAAACTATCATCTTCTTAAGTCCTGAGAGTTCATTATCTACTCTCTTTAAATAGCTAGGATTGTCATTAATAGGTGTTTAGGACTAAATTTAAATAGATTACTGTGGTCATTTTAACAATTTAAACTTTTAGATGAGGTGACGCAACTTGGTATTGGAGCCGAGGAATGACTTGGGTTCAAGTCTTGTTGTCATTCGTTTATGAAAATTGTGCACGTGTCATACTTTTGATTGAGAAAATGCATGTAGCCTGCACACAAGGGGGCAAAATTTAAATGAATACATTTGGCGAGTTCCAAGTTGGTTTATTCAACAAAGTGAAAATAGTCCAACATCTTGGAGGCATGTCCACGTACAACAAAAAATGAATGAGAAAACAAATTGAGCAACGAGCCTATGGCTTAACAAACATTCTTAATCGTGTGGAAGATTAGACTTGCTCTCTGTATACTCCAATGATCTCCAAATCCAGCAACAGAGATATTGGAGTGTGGTTTGTAGGCACTATAATTTCCAGTTATCTTTAGCGTTCCAAACTTTCATCCATTTTGCAGCATTAGTCCTGATGCTACTCTAAATCCTCGTCATAATCTGTATTTCTAGACCGTTTTCATCTCTCTTTTTGAGATCTAATTTCGGGCCCCCAACTCTTGCAACTGAGAACCCAACCCAGTTTTGGGCAGAATTGGTCATTCTTTTGCTTTGGTGCTGTAATGGCCATGAGAGTTCAATGATGTTTTTTAGAAAACAGAGAGAGCTTGGAGCACTCATGAGAATTATGTGTTAAATAAAATGTGACAGTATGCAGATATGGAAATTTATTTGTTATTGTTATTATATGATTGACAGGTTGCGCTATGCTGCCGAAGAAATTGGTGGAAAAATAGTGTGGAGAAGAATTGTTAAATAGTGGAGACATCCTTGAACAGGAATTTTGTGTAGTTATTGTACTTGGTATACGTTGAAGCTTAAATGTGTATGAAGCCTGTCAACAGTGGAGAAACGTGCAATAAACTATTTTCTACATATGAAGTCTCTCAAGTTGAACACAAACCAAGTGATAATTGTGACATTGAGGTAAAAAAATATTTACATAATCTCCTCCTATGCTACATTTACATTGTGTAATTCCTCGTCTGATAGAAACTCCCATCATTGTCGCTATGTTGTCTTACCTTCGATAGTTCCTAAACTTGCATTCTGTTTACTTCAAAGCTTCACGGGCATAGCCATGTACAGATACAAATCCCCATTGCTGTCACTAGGCCATCTTCTGTTTAGTAGTTCCACTCGATTTCTTCCACCTTTACGGGCACGATCACGCCAAGACCCTCATTGCATTGTTAGCACCTGAAGTGACAAGATTTCACAAAGTTGATCACTGCGATATCCCTAGCTGCATTCTACGATTATCTCACGTGAAGTCTCTCACCTGGTCGCTAAGAAGACTTTTGACGGTGGAACTTGTAACGTTCTCTTTGGTATTATTATCCTCTTCAGCTTCATTATCTGTTTCTACGTGTAGTGGAAGAGAAGAGGCTCCAAACATCGCCTCATCGTGAGCATCCCTCATATCTTCCTCTTTCTTCGCCTTTAGAATGACAGAAATTTATAGAAAATAATAATATTTGATGAGAAGGATATGACTTTGCCATTGTTGAAAGAAACTATCTGCCACGATCAAACACAAAGCAAAGGATGTGCACAGTACCTTCACTACAGAAAATCGAAATCTTTGTCCCGAGTGCTTGACTAATGCTGCATCATCCTCCGCAGCTGCCATCACATGACTAATTATTATCATCACTCTTGGCAATATAAACAAGAATATGTTGGAACAAAATTAAATATTATTCCCAGCATCCATCTGATGTAAACCAACGTCACAAAGTTCCAATAAAACATTTAATCTTGTTGGTATCCTCTTTTATGGAATTCTTTAAAAGGATTATGATCTATAACCATCGCAGTAGTTGTATTATTTTATTGATTTATGTTGAGACTTGTGCTCAGCCAAATGCACTTACACTGCAACATACCCGGTTTTATCTTTCCAAACACTGATTAAAATAAGATAAGTTAGTCTTTCCTTCTCAAAAAACAAACTTGCTACATGTACATCTTGGCTTATCGAATTTACACTCGACACAATTTCACATCATCTTTCACATCTTACACATTTAATCCAACCATTATAACACTTCCACGTCATCAATCTGTCAACCGATGCGTCAACCAAGTTGTACAAATAGCTTAATTCCTCAAAAAAATGGACAAATTTTGATTCTCTACACATCCATGATGACTACAGCATTACCACCAAACAATGTGGATACTTGATCCTCTCTCTCTCTCTCTCTCTCATTTCCTTTTATGCAGATCAGTTAACATTACCCATTAATCATTTAAAACTTGAATCAGCAAAAGAGGTTTGTCTTACTCAAATGCAAGCAAGAACATAGTTTTACACTCAGTCTAAGAACAAAATATTCACCGATTTTCCATCATACATAAAAGTGCAATTTTCAAGCATTGGAAATTGGAAAGACAGAATGGAGAATTTTTTAGTTGTGCATTCCAGCAGGACACATTGAAAACCATTCGACCTCATCAGGCACTGAACAGCTTCCATGAAGTGCCGGAAAGTCAGTCTGACTTTTCTTTACTACTATGTCTATTGATGGCTTGAGTTGACCATATCAACCAGTAAGACTCAGAAGGGGAAAAAACTGTATTTCCACACTTTTCTTCTCTCGGTACACAATTATACCAGTTATATGGTAAGGCGAATTGCGACGTCTTATGTTATCCCTCTCTGAATATAGCATGTCTCAGTAGTTCCTAATTTATAATTGTTTAGGTAAAACATTACTAAACGGGCTTCAAGAGTCTGTAATTGGCATGTGCCCAGCAAAGTGACCAAAAAAAATAATAATAATAATAATAATAATAAAAATAAAATGAATAGTGTTAATGCAGATAATATCCTTCTTGCCCTGATTAAGGAGAAAATGCCTAGATGTCCCAAAAAGTGTACGGCACAAAAAAGGAGCATGTGATCATTTAAAACTTGAATCAGCAAAAGAGGTTTGTCTTACTCAAATGCAAGCAAGAACATAGTTTTACACTCAGTCTAAGAACAAAATATTCACCGATTTTCCATCATACATAAAAGTGCAATTTTCAAGCATTATAACACTTCCACGCCATCAATCTGTCAACCGACGCGTCAACCAAGTTGTACAAATAGCTTAATTCCTCAAAAAAATGGACAAATTTTGATTCGCTACACATCCATGATGACTACAGCATTACCACCAAACAATGTGGATATGTGGATACTTGATCCTCTCTCTCTCTCTCATTTCCTTTTATGCAGATCAGTTAACATTACCCATTAATCATTTAAAACTTGAATCAGCAAAAGAGGTTTGTCTTACTCAAATGCAAGCAAGAACATATTTTTACACTCAAAGAACAAAACCATTCGACCTCATCAGGCACTGAACAGCTTCCATGAAGTGCCGGAAAGTCAGTCTTGACTTTTCTTTACTACTATGTCTATTGATGGCTTGAGTTGACCAAATCAACCAGTAAGACACAGAAGGGAAAAAAACTGTATTTCCACACTTTTCTTCTCTCTGTACACAATTATACCAGTTATATGGTAAGGCGAATTGTGATGTCTTATGTTATCCCTCCCTGAATATAGCATGTCTCAGTAGTTCCTAATTTATAATTTTTTAGGTAAAACATTACTAAACGGGCTTCAAGAGTCTGTAATTGGCATGTGCCCAGCAAAGTGACCAAAAAAAAAATAATAATAATAATAAAATGAATAGTGTTAATGCAGATAATATCCTTCTTGCCCTGATTAAGGAGAAAATGCCTAGATGTCCCAAAAAGTGTACGGCACAAAAAAGGAGCATGTGATCTTATAAACAAACAAGAAAAGCCAGTACCAGGAACTAGATAAATTAGGGACATCTGAACATGACTACACTATGAACCCAACTTTTTTGAGAATGAGAATGAAAAATATAGCCGTTATTGGGGCACACAAGAGATAGAAATTTTGAATTTAAATGTTAATGTGATGAATAACGGTTATATTTTTCATTTTAAGGAGAAAAATATATGACTCAAACAAGGCCATAATATCAGCAACTACTACCGCAAACATAATTTACAGAACACATGAGAAACATAGACCAAATTATCAGCCAGAGGAAAAGAATGCCTAAAAATTCAATTTGTGAGTAATTATGAAAAGGACAAATATAGAAAGTATTTTAACCTTCAATTTCCTCGTCATCCAGAGGTGCATCCTTGTGGAAGTCGAACCGCTCCCATCTGGATCCCGTTCCCGTTGTTTCATCCTTTTCAGCTGCAAGTAGAACAAGGTTTAGAACATGAAAATTTCACAGTTAACACGAAAAATTACCACAGTAAGAAATCACCTTCAAACAATAAATAAATAAACAAACCTCAATAACATTATCAGCAGTGCTACATCTAGAACTGAAAAACTATCAAATATAGGTGCGACATAGATTTCACGTGGAATTGGGCTCTGATACTAAAATAGTTAAATTTATGAAAATGCAATTTAAATATGAACTAATTCCATTCACGAGAGTAACTTTGTAGTACCAAACATGATCGATTCTATTGTTCTCCAGCTCATCCCAGAACTTTTATTGAGCGAAGTTAGATGGAAGCTCTTCAGCATTGTCAAACAAATCAATATAATCGGGACTATCAATCATCCAACAAAAAGCGCCACTCAAACTTAAGCAATAAAATTCTCCTGCAAAGCATATATGGGGTATACCGACTCCTGTGCATAATCTTCCTAATATGATACTAATGTGCAAACCTCACCCTTCTAACTTTACCACACCACCAGAATTTTTAGGTGCAATTTGTTAGTGTTGCACAGGACCTGAAATTTACCAGCACCTGAACAGAAGCCATTTCCATATGCTTCAATTTCATCCATCTATCTGAATTTTCAATGCTTTCCAATCTTTCTCATCACTGGTTTTCTTTGCAAATAGTATCAAGGCCATCAATATCTGATTGATATAGCAAGTTGAAGTATGCACCCATCAGATCTCAATAGTTACTATGACTATATGGTACCTCATTCCACAATTATAGTTACAATTTGCTTTAGCAAGTATATGCACCATCATTGATAGATTCATGTTTCATCATAGAAGTGAGGTGACAGGAAAATGGTAACCTTGTAATATTCGCAGCCTGGTTTGAAAGTAATTTATCTGTTGTGGCAGCCACGACTAAAGCTAAGCAAGGCTATGTGTGACGGTCTTTATAGAATGACTTCAAGACTCATTGTTATGCACAATTCATGGCTCCTTCAGTCGTCAGTTTCGCCAAAAATGCATTGTGAATTCCTACAAAAAAGTACAGGAGAGTGATTTATCAGATACTTCCACGTGCACAATTCATGGCTCCTTAAGTCGCACGTAATTATCTTGCGAAATTTATTTATTTTTTGGTGAAACTGATGAGTGAGAGACATTGTATCGCGAATTCCTAAACAAGTATGGGAATGTGTGATATATCAGTTACTTCCACATCTACATGCTATTTACCTATTCCTTCTATCACCAAAAAGAAGGATTTACATGACATTGTCCAAGTAACATTAACAGCAGGCGATTATAATTTTTTTTCCTGGCACATAAATGACCTTACAAATTATCCAGCTTAAACCAAAATAAATTTAATTTAACACAACTGCATCAGTGTCACAATGTTATGTAATGGATTATACCGCGATAATATTGGATAGCAGGTTTAAGTATATCAAGTTTTCATGAAAGTGGCTACCTCATGCTACCAAGACAACCATAATTATGTTGTTTTATACTTTCCAACTTCTTAAAAGATTTCTTTCTTTGGTCCATTATTTGAGGTTTTTATTTGAATCAGTTCCCTGTAGATACAGTCAACATCAGCTGGCTGAGTAGAGAACTTCAACTATACTGTTAGGGAGCAACAATTCACCTCCTTCACTTTCCCTCGAATTTATACTGCCACCAAAAGGCTCACACATAATTGTGCGTCGAAAGCATCATAATTGTGTGTGCATCTGTGCAAACACTTTTAAACAACTCTGATAAACATTCTAGCTGGAGCCCAACTCTTTAATATATTTAGCTGCAAGAATACCCACATGGAGAGCAGTTTAAGCTATTGAGTTAAGCAAATTATTTGTGATGTATGGTATGTTCTTTATGCATGTCAGATGTTCTATCCACAAAAATAATAAATATTCATGGAATCTGTTAGCTTATATCGGCAAAGTCAGCCTACTCTTAGAGCTGGTTGTATCTCTAGTTCCACTGCTTGGTGAAGTTTCCTTATTACAATCACATTTTTGCGCATCCATTAAAGTTTCCACTTCATTTTAGTAAACTCTTTCTCAAGACATGTAATTTGTTAAACTAAAGAATTATCAACTGGCATCCTCGATCCAACCGTGCACACAAGGTGTAAGGAGCTTAAAGTTCTAAGTACCTCTTTTTCTCCATACATTACTGCTTATCTGAGATATTCTAAAGGAGTTTTTGTGCATCATAGCGCTTTAACCTATAATATGATCAAATCTTTCCTACAACTAATTTACTTAAAGTTGAGTGTAATGACTAAAAATCCTCACAGGATAACATACAAGGAACAAAGGATCAGAATCAAAGGGGCATAGGCAAAGTTTGTTCTCAGGGTGGCTGAAGGGACAAACTACAAATCTAACCTTTGACATCGTTTGAAGCAAGCAACAGAAGGTATCAGAAGGATATGTATTGAAAGTATCAAAGACTCGTATACACAAACGAAATACAAACAGAAAATTAGGATAATTACCGGTTTCCGAAAGCTGAAATTTCATCTTGGCTTTGACTCTTTCAGCCGGTGTCTGTTAAAAAATAAAAATACAACCATTACCAAATTTCATATCAAATAGTATTTGCAGAAGAAATTTATAAATGGTAGAAAACAACATACAATCAACTTAAAGAAATTCATTGTGCCTACAACTTGTGTATCCAGCTTTACAGATAAAGATAAGGACAACTGAAGTATATATTTTGGGTTTTTCTTCTTCACGATTCATAATCAATACAATCCATCTTTATTGTATTCAATTTGAACAAAAGAAATTCTAATGTGCAAGTCAAAGAACAGCTCTGGGCCTCTGAATGATGCGATACCACAGCAAATGCAACGCGATTGGCATGAATTGACCGTTAACCGAGAGATATAGCTACAGCCTTGTAGTCCCCAGCTCCGACCCGTCCGGCGTCCCCACTAAGAAAAATTGGCAATCTAAGGGAAATCAATATATATGAAATCAGAACACGTACATGGGTTTCTTAAAAAACAGCTTTTAGTATTCACTCTAAATTAAGTCTCGACTGCATTCATTTAAGTTTACATCTTCACGCTATGAATAACGCCATTGACCATTCACATTGTCCCAAGGTCCTGTTCGGTCGAAAATCTCTCTTTAGACACTGAGTCGAAGAGCCGATAAGAATCAAACAAACAAATATACCATAAAGCGATAGAGTTTAACGCCTTTATTATGAACAAAATATTGCGAAAATGTGCATAAAAAGCCGCTTGTTATATAGATTACCCTTATGGAACTGCACGATATCAAATTCTAAGTCAAAGAATTTACTTTTTTTTACCGCTGCAATACAGTAGATTACCCAAAATTCTAGAACCAAAACTACCAACCTGAATTAACACAAAAGCTTAAATCTTGCGAATGTAAAACTAATTGCACATACATTGCAAAATCGAAACTCCAATTTTTTTTTTTTGCAAAATCAATAATTAATAATTGTGAACAGCTACACGCACCATCTTGTCATAACCTTCAATCAATTTAGTGTGATCAACCCTGCCTCCGTCCCCACCACCGTTCTTCTTCTCCCTGTGCTTTTTACCCTTCTCCGACCTCCTCTGCCCTGGCGACCCACTCCTCGACCTCCTTTCTCTATCTCTTTCCCTACTCCTACTCCTAGACTGGTGTTTAAGACTTGACCCAAATCCTCCCGGCTCCTGCTCCTTCGCCTTGACCGCCTATCTCGGCTGCGGTGACGACGCCTTGAATAACCATCAGGGCTTCGGCTCCTGCTCCGGCACCTAGAATATCTAACTGGGCTTCGGCATTTGCTCCTGCTACGGCACCTTGAATGTTTACCTCTAGTTTTATCTCGATCGGGGCTCCTGCTCCAGCTCCGGCAGCTTGAATTTCGACTATTTTTATCTTGGTTTGGGGTTTTTTCTTTGGGTCCTTTGCTGAGCTTGTTTTGGATGAAAATTGGAGGCGGTGGTGGGACTGGAGGCTTTGACGAAACTGCTGAGAAAAGATGAGGAGGTAGAGAGAGCGGAACCTCTGGGTGGAACGGCGTTGTTGACGGAAGTGGTAGAAGAGAATCCAAGACCTTGTTTGAATCTGGCTGCGCCACCACCTTTCTGAGACAGTTCGTCATAGTATGCCGCCAATTTGTCGTCCTCCATTTGCCTGAAGTGGCAACGGAAGCAGAATCGCCGGAGGGAATGCTGTGATTTGGTTTAAAAATGTGTTGGGCCTGGTGTGTACAGTTTCCCTAGGCCTAAAATCAATCAAGATATTTCAGCCTGTAAACTGAGCCCAGTATACGTACGAATTATACGATGGGAAAACTTCATATTTAAAAGTGTATTTTTTACTACAATTCAAAAGCAAGTTAAATAGTATGAAAATTCAAAAATC
>CAIGRO010229159.1:0-19709 GCA_903798355.1 Fraxinus baroniana | reverse complement strand
GAGTAGTTGCTTTTAATTTGTGTAATTGTGTTAGTTATTGAATATTTGAATTTAAGAATTAAGTAGTAGAATAGTCGGTAGTGATTTAATTGAACATTGAATTTCAGTACTATTTTGGTACTTAAAATCGTAGTTTTCAATTCTCTTAGTTAAAAAAAAAATTCGGGACCCGGGAAGGGGGCCCATCCCCCTCCACCCCCATATTTTCGCCCCCCTAACTAAAAATCCTGGCTACGTCCTTGTTTCCATGCGTGATTTTTCCAGATTGCATGAAGGAATTTCCACAAATTCCCAACAAAAATTTCTCTAGAATAAATGTTTCCTTCTTGTCGTCGCAGTTTATGCAAAATATTTTCATGTATTGGTGAAGCAGAGAATTGAACAATCATTTATAAATTATTTTGATCATTAGCATCGACCACCATTTTAAGAATTTGACATGTGAAAATTGTCCCTAATCATGTTGATCGTATTTTTTTGTAGTGGTAATTGCAAAAAGTGTGGCTAAATATTTATTTTGTGACTATCACCTATTATATTTTTTTTGTTGACGTAAGAACCCTCAGTTGCTATTCATTAGTGGAGCCCCGACCACCCCAAAGGGACGGAGGCCCGACTATTGTGAGTGTGTACTAGATAAATTCCATTCCATGTGCAGTAGCTCACAAATCACATATAAGAAGCAAATCGCACTAGGCAAGCCCGATGCGAAAGGCTCAATCGAGAAAATGTTGACAGGAAATTAGAACTCGTGACTTTCAATCTCTGTATTCACCTGCTCCACCACGTTCATATTACATTGTGTGACACTTAAAAACATGATTTTTCTTACTCTTCTCTTTTTCTATTTATTACTTGACTGAGGACAATCTGAGAAATGGATTAGAATGGGAAAAAATCTTGTAAAGCCCCATTAGAAGGAATTGATATCCATTTATAACCCGGCCTGTTTGGTTCTTATTCATGGCCCAAAAGGGTGCAAGCGACTAAGGTTTTCATCATCGATATTACGCTAAAAATTGGGGGTGAGGCAAAAAGGGAGACACAATTCATCTTCCCCTTGGCACCAATTTATCTTGTGTTGCAGTGATTTCTGCTCAGCTTCTTCATCAACAAAATCAGAAGGTACTATCGGATTTTATTAGTGTAAAAGGAGGCTTTTTTTTTTTTTTGTGGATGAATTAATTTCAACTCAACTCCTTAAAATTTTTTTATTTATTTTTCCAAAATTGTTGTTTCTTGATGGTAATCTTCCTCTGTCAACAGTGATTTTTTCGCGCCATCATTTCTCTTGAATTTTTTATGCGGTTTATGGCTTTCTCATTGCCTTCAAAAATCGGCGCTCGAATCAAGTGTAATATGTGAAATACCCAGGACCAAAATCCAGTGGGAGTAGCTCCGCCCCTGTCAATAGTTTGATTATTATTTCGGGAAAATTGGTTCAGTGTCAGCCATAGTGTGTAAATGATCTGATCCAAATATCACACCTTCTTTATTTGCTACCCACTTTCGAGCAAATAGAACCCTTGGATTGGCTGAAGGGAAAAAGTAAACAGAGGCTCAATCAACAATCTTGCTTCTAATTTAAATTGAGATTATTCGGGTTTTGCAGAAGGCAGTTAACCGTATTGAAGATAACTTATGCCCAGGGAAAAAAAAAAAAAATGTGTTTGCACATCTATGATTTTCCAACTTGAAGCCAACCTTTTGACTTCTTCCAATTTTTTAAAGTCATGAATTAAGATGTTGCTTTGAATATCCCAGTGCTTCAAATGTCCTAAAGGAAACTGTGGCAGTTTATGTTGTCATGAATAAAGTAGTTCATAGAGTGAGACGTAACAAACACGATGTTGCTTACAGGATTTGGGATGTGTAGATTAGGTGAATTCTGGAGCAATTGGAGGTTCTAGGAAATATTGTCCAAGTTTGGCTAACTGTTCAGTCAATATGCAAACTGTAGGGCATTTTATATTTTGCAGACTGTAAAACGAAGTGTAGCAAGTCTTGAAACCAACCATGTAGTCCATCCTTTAATACGATGCTCTTCAAGATCTAGCTACTGTTATTAACATAGGCAGTTTACACTTTAAACTTCATGCGTTTAATTATTGAAATGTTATATATTCTTATTGTGCTCCTGCTACCAATCTCGCACTCTTCCTGGATTTCAAGTAGTCAATAGTGAAATTTTGATGTCTAAATTTGTAAAGCTAAGAATTTCCAGATTTATTCTCTCTTTTGCCAGTTGAATATGTATATGTGTCATTGTCTACTCAAGGTGCTAGCTTTGTTTTTACCTCCAGTATTAGCCTGATTTGTTGATTATCCATGCCATATTGGGCTGTACCAGCAATTTATACACGTCTGATGCTGAGTTAATTTCATTTGCAGTGACAGAAGTTCATGGAAACCGCACAGCAAGCAGAGTCATCCCTAAATCATGCTGGAAGCTCAGATTCATCTGAATCAAACAGCTCAAATTATGTAGCACGTGTCAAGAAGCTGCTATATCGCCCAATGCTGGTTGGAATCAAGGATGGGCGCTTCTTTATAGGCTCATTCTATTGCATGGATAAGCAAGGGAACATAATTCTTCAAGATGCCGTAGAATATCGGAGCACTAGGCGTTCTTCTCCCTCCCCAATGGAGCACAGAGGTGTTGGTCTCATTTTGATTCCTTTTTCTTGTCGAACTTCTTGTCATGTGGATTGCGCCATTGAAGAACAGTTGTCTCTATTGTCACTTCAGGAGAAGAAATCGTAATTTGATGTGCATAATGTAATCAAGCCACATTATTTGGGTTGTCGTTTTACCACGTTCTCAATGTAATGTTTTTATATTCCTTCTAGAATTGATTAGACAATTTAGGGCTTAGTTTTTGCTTAAAATGATTGTTTTTCTGACCTAAGAACTTGATACGTGCATTGTACTTTTATTTATTGGGTTTGAAAAAATCAGTCCATTTCTGTGTTCAAGATGGAAATTCCAACCTCCCCTCCCTTCCCCTCTAGACAGACATGGTAATTTACTAGTCTGACTTTACCCCATTTCTACAAAATATATCTCTTGGTGGTTGAACTGTGAGTAGCCAGAAATCTGGACATGTTGATTTGAGGTGTTTAACTTACATGGAATCAGTTCTCAGTTGCATTGTGTAGCTGCATGTCTTTTACCTGAAGGTCGAACAATTTATTCAAGATTTAAAATTCATTTAGAAACAATTGAGAAAATTAGTTGCTCTGTTACTAGACAACCGACATTAGGATCTTTGTTGAAGATGTCTAAGTTAATAATTTGGGATGAAGCACCAATGGTAAATCGTTGTATTGTTGAAGTTGTGGATAAAATGCGAAGAGGTATTATTGATTTTGACTTACCTTTCGATGGGAAAGTTGTTGTTCTTGGAGAAGATTTTGGACAAGTTTTATTAGTAGTATCAAGAGGGAAAAACGAAGATATAATGAAAGTTAGTTTAGTCTTTTCATACCTATGGCCTTTATTTTTACATCTACCATTAGTTGAAAACATGAGAACAAGATTTGATCCTACTTTTTGTGATTATTTGTTGAGAATTGGAAATGGAATAGAGGAAGAACATAGTTGTAATTGTATTAAGCTTCAAAAAAATATCATCATACCAAACGAAGATGAAATTACATTTTTGAGAACTCTTAATAAATTATGTGTTTCCAAATATAGAAGCATATGTTGACGATTTACATACAATGGCAAATCGAGTTATTCTTACACCTAGAAATGAATGTGTTGATCATGTTAATAAAATTTTATACATACTACAACTTTGATGAAGCAATTGACAAATTCGAACAAAGCTTATTAGAAGATTTTCTAAACAGTTTTAACTTTAAATGGTATTCTACCTCATGATTGAACCTTAAAGTGAACTGCCCTTTAATCCTATTACGAAATATCAATCCACCTGAAGGGCTATGTGGAACATGTCTTATATGTTGAGAATTTGAAAAGAATATAATTCTTGCTGAAATTACAACTGAGGAGTACTGTGAAAACATTTTTTTTTTTTTTACCAAGAATTCCTTTCATACCTCTTCAAAGTGATCAAACATCAATTCCATTTAAAAGAACTCAATTTCCTATTAAACCATGTCTTGCAATGAAAATAAACAAAGTACAAGGACGAACACTTAATTTTGTTGGTTTATATATTTCAGAATCAATATTCTGTCATGATCAACTTTATGTAACATTATTAGAGTTAAAACAAGCAAGTCTTTAATATTTTTACTTAACCCAATAGCCATTGAAAATTCACACTTGAGCTGTACTAAAAACATTGTATATAAGGAAGTTCTTTCGTTCATACATCCATAAAAGTGCATTGTGATCACACAAAATTCAAATTTGTTTTTGTGCTTCAGGTTGAGGTTACTTTCATTAATGTCTCATACTTCAATCACAAACTAAAGGTTTGATTTCTTCTAAAAAGAATCTATCCTCTTTTACTGACCGTTTCTGTTCATTTGTTTTTACACTTCCTTGTTTGAAACCAGTTTAGTGCTGTGCATTAAAAAGAGGTGGGCTGCAGTGTTCACAAAAGTAAAAACCGAGTATAGGAATAAAGATATAGTTAAAATAGAGGCTTACTGGTTTTGAAATTGCTGTATCTGTTGGGAAAATGGTTCCAACGATGGTGTCGCAATTTGAATGCTTGTGGTTGTTCTAAAAATATTTATTAGATGCTGAAATTTCATTCTAAGTTGAAATAATTGATTCCAGAACAGCAGATACTTGTATTAGGCTTGAAATTTTATTTCTTAGGAACGATATACTTCATTCATTTGACAGTTCTCTTAAATTTCAAAATAGTAGTTTCTTATAGGTTTGAAATTCCAATAATCTCATGTTTTCAATTTTCATATAAAACCGTGTACTATAACAAAGTTAAGTCCATGTTTAAGCTTATTGCATTTTTTATTTTAGCTTACTCGTCATAAGTTCGTTAAATTATGGTTCTCAAAAAAATGCTTTTCTACCAAAAATATAATCACCTTCTTTATGTAGCCAAAACTGACTTCAGTTGTATTGTCATTGACGTGTTTCTGAAATTTGAAGATGTTTATAACGTAGAAGAAGTTTCATTGTTTATCTTCTCTTTTGAAAATTTCCATTCAACAACTATGTAATGAAGGTTAAGGTGTTGATGTAGATCGAGACTACAACATACTAACGATCGGATTGCACATTAAGAAAACAAACGTTTTCTTACTTCATGAACAACCAAAAAACCATCCAAGACGTTTTGGAGTCTTAAATACTAAAAGAACAGATAACCTACTTGGCCAATAGTCCCTTAATAGGCTAGACTACAAAGCAAAATAAGCAAATACTGAAAATATTAAACTAAGAAACATTAAGTGCCGATTTAACTTAGAAAACGAATTCAAACGCCCAAAATCCATCATACGTCACGGCAAAACAGTGTGTTCAATGGGAATCATCTCGAGCTTTCCGAAATGGGGTAATGGGCCCAAAACGGACATTGTATACAAAAGTTATGCAATTTTCTTCGAACGCCGACCATCCAAATGTTCAAAATACGCAAGTGCCTGTTTCTCTACACTAACCTTATCAGGTGCAAATGAGTGAGGACATGTATTTTACCTTGAACTAATGAATCATATGAACATGGAATGATTATTACTGAAGTTGTTTTGGTGTTAGAAAACAAATTTTGGCAATCACTTGGAAAATTTTTGTTCTTACTTTCTTCTTTCTAATAACAAATTTCATCAGTAGTTTCTTCTTTGAATCTATTTTTTGACACAATGGTAATATGACTTCCTATGAGAGAAATTCAATAAAGCATACATACTTCTGCATTTAAGTAATTTCCTTGCATATTAATATTCAATGAATTTGTGATCAAGGTTTAAAACCTCATCTTATTTCATAAGAAGATTATCATTTCATGTGTAAAATGACTTATGATGCTAAACTTTGCTCTTCTAATTCTATTTCTTTGCAAAGTTCAAGTACTGATTATGCAATCAGCACAAATAAGAATTCAACAGGCACTTCATATTTTGAACATTCTATTGAACAAATATCATAATGATGTTCATACTCTTCTTGGTCAGGTATGTTAAGTTTAATCTCTTTTTGAGAAAAAAAAAAAAAAAGCAGTATAAATATAAATTATTTATTTTAATTATCAACTTGTACACTTTCAATTCTCAATTCAAACTGCCATAAAAATACGTGTATATGTACAGCTTTCTTCTATAAAACAGTTGCTTATTGGGACAATATTCTCCAATTGAAATATTTAGCTATGAAGCAAAAATGGCTACATGAAATAAAAATAATACATCTTAATAATAACATATTTATGTTAGTTAAATAGTTTACAACCTTCCATTACATTATCAATTGCCTTTTTCATGAATGTTTTGTTAACTATATTTTATTGTCTTCTTTGCAGATTTACACCTAGTTTACTTCAATTTTACTAAGTATTACGATGATTCATCGAAAGATACAAATATATTTCTCACAATTCATCAATATGCACAAAATTTTTAACTCCACTTATATTCTATTCTTAAGGTCACCAATACATTTCAAAATAACGAGCTTACTTATTCGTTTCAGCTACATGTTGCAAATTTTCCCCTTGCTAAAATGTTATTGGCAACAACTACTTTGTGTTTAGATTAGGTAAAATATACAAATGGTTATTACTTTCATAGTCTCAATTCATAAAATTGTAGTCTTACAACATTTATCACAAGGACAATACAATTGCAAATATACCTCATTCAGTAATTTCCAATTTTGTTATGCAGAAGACCAATACAAGTAAATATTTGTGCATACTGGGAAAATGTGATCGAGACTCCATAGAAGGTATTTACACTACAAATTACTAAATTCATTCATAAATTATATTTGTCACTCATATATTCTTTAAAATTCATTTACCCTATTACATACTCCCCTTTTCCTGAACTATACACCAGCAATTACTTCCTTCAATATTTAAATGCAACTACAGCTTATACTCTTTGAAAAACATAACTAATTTTGAAAAA
Organism: Fraxinus baroniana; assembly: GCA_903798355.1. Lineage (NCBI taxonomy): Eukaryota > Viridiplantae > Streptophyta > Magnoliopsida > Lamiales > Oleaceae > Fraxinus > Fraxinus baroniana. Next base: position 12,636 of record CAIGRO010229159.1, on the reverse strand, counting down.
CCTTTTCTACATGAAACCCTTTCAAATTATACCCACAAATGTTTTTTTGGATAATAAAAGCTTTATAGATAAGAAAAAAATAAACCAAGTTCAATTTATACAAAAAACAAAATCAACTGTAAAGCACTTCTTCCATATATATTTGCTTACAAAATAAGATATTTGACAATATCTATTTTCTACCAAGTACGTGCACATATGCACTAGGATAAGTTTTCTTTGCATATAGATAGATATTTCACAACTTACACATGGACACATTAGTACTTCAACCTCATCCATCCAACACCAAATCATATATTGAAAAATTAAAATATTTATTAAACTATTTGTCTCTGTTTGATACTTTATAAATAGTTAACTCAGCAACTTCACATCTGCAAAAGGAAAGTGATTAGCATTACCATTTACAGCTACCATACTATAAGATATTCTAACTCATGTACATTTCTTGTAATTTTTTCATCTTGTAGGCTACACTACTTTCTTCTTCTTCCACATTAACAACTTGTTTACATCCATAGCTACACTTACATATACTCTTTAACTTATTGTTCACGTCACTTATAAATATCAAAAATGGCTGCACTTCATAAGTTTATTCCATAGATTTCAGCTTCAGAAACTAATTGGTCAGCAAAAGTTATCGTCGCAGGAAACCAATCCCCAAAAACTGCTTGCAATTCCAATAGCCGTTATCAGAATCTTACTCTCATGGATTTAGAGGTACATATGTACTAGTCATTCCAATAATTTTCTGCCTTTCACTATACCTATATCTTTTGTTAATATTTTCATTTTTTTAAATATTAAATGGGAAACAAAGTAACAACAATAATGTATGATGCCAATATTACTGCACTAAACGATCAGTTCAAACTTGGAAAAACATATATTGTCTCAAATGCAATAGTTAAAATATATCAAAAGTGAGTTCACACGAAGAAAAAACTTGGAGTATAACCAGCAGAACTAAGATTGAAGAATTAAATGAAGACAACTTGAATCTTCCGTTCTCAAAATATGAACTTACTCCATTTGATAGAAGCACATGGAAAAGAACACAAACATAAGTGAGATTTCTAACACATTAAGTTTAAACTACTCATTGCATGTAATGTTTCGTAGTTTATTTTTCTCGTTCAAGATAGAAAATATGCCTTTTGTTGCTCTCATCCTACCAAAATTTTCGCCTCCAACTGAGAACAAATTCACACCAATTGCTTTTACTAGGAGTCTATCTAGGGGTAATGTAAACTGCTTCACTGAATACAAATAGCATAAATACGTTCTTTTTATATTTTATACTAAACATTATAAGAACATCAAACACTTTTCCCTCTTACTATCTTCCTAATCTATTTACACAAAACATCCTTTTAGGCGGAAACAATTCTATTAGGTGAATGCTCAATGGAAAATCATCTTAAAAAATCAGAAATTTTGGTATATGTCCTGCAGCAATTACAAGAAGACATCCAATGCAAGCTTTGGAGAAATTCACAAATGTCGCTTTTGCAAGTATGAACACGCAAAAGCTGTCCTGAGGTAATTTCTACCGTTAAACATAAATTCAAATCTTTACTAACAATATTACTTCATTCAAACAACGTATAATGCATAGTTGGGAAAAAAACCATTTATAAGGCAAATGCTTTTGTGTACCTTGTAGACAAATCAGGATCATTAGATGCAACCATCATAGGAGAAGTAGCAGAGACATTACTGGAAACTAGTGCTAATGCCATAATGGACCATCTTCAAAAGGTAAAACCTAAGTTCTGACATTCTCCAATAATGCTCTCTTTAAAACATTATGACACAACATTGAAACATATATTTGATCTGCCACAGGAACCAAATATAGAACTCAACAAAGTTATGAAAATTGAAAGTGAAATAAAACTGTTCTTTTACCTAAAGGTGACAGAAAGTGCCACAACCCACCTGAATACTGCTTTGAAATCATATTCGTATTCAACTCGTCCACAGCAATCATTGATAACAACGTTAACTGTAATGACTAAATAAGTCCTTCAACTATCACAAGTGGTGTGAACAATCCAGCTAAAATGAAAGAAAGTTCAGATGACAAAGATACAAAAGGCAAAAACAAGATGTACAGCCAAGCTAATGAAACTTCAACAAACAATAAAGAGGTCACTCCACAAAATGCAAAAAGGTCTCTTTTCCAAGCATCAAATGTTACTATTGAAACAGACTCAAAACCTAAAAAGAAGACTCACACAAGCTACAAAACCGACGACCAAACCAATGTCCCCACCTTGAAAGAAAAACATGAGTGAAAACTATCTGCACTATTTGTGTAACAATAGGCAGTCATGCAATGTATTTCTTCTACTACTCTAAAAAAAAACTAACATGATCTGCCTATGTACATGAACCTAATGGTAAGTTTTCAATTGAAAGTCTACTAAATATTAATAAATTACTACTTTTGACACTAACAGGTTCTTGTAAATATTTTAGTTCCCTGTTTATCCTTTCGAATACAAACACTGTAAACTATTACTAAATCATACTTGTATAATTACTACCAGTAGCAAATGAAACTTTGATTCATAATTAAAAAATAGACTCAAATTGCATACTTAATCCTAAACATAATAATTATGTTAACGGTATTATCATCTATTAAACACATGTTTCAAATCATTTGTATATTGAACAATTCTATTCATTGCTTAATATCATAAATAACTTACCTCATTTTATTACCTCTATAACTTATTGGTTTCTTCTTTAATCACTAAACTCATATCAATATTAAAAACGCTAACATCACGCTCAAAATAATCCAACCCGTACAAATTATTACCTCTATAACTTATTGGTTTCTTCTTTAATCGCGAAACTCATATCAATATTAAAAACACTAACATCACGTTCAAAATAATCCAACATGTACATTGCACAGGTGACAAACTAGTAAATAATACAATAGAGGTCCATTTCTTAAATAAAATTTTGTTTTCTTTAGTGCTTGAAATCATCAACTATGACATGGATGCATGTAGAACATAATTTTACTTGCAATTACTTTAACAATAGTGTGACATATGCTTCTATAAAAAAACACAATATTCATAGGCTCCATATCCTACAGCTTGATGATTAAGGGTATGTTTGAGCTACATTATTTTTGAAGAATATATTATGGAATGGTAGATTGATAGATAATGTGTGGTTGAAAAAGAAATAAGAGTTCTTGATGTGATGAAAAATATTCTTTTATTGAAAAATATGTGGCTGAAAATGAGTAGAAGAATAAAAATGAAAAAAATAATGTGTACCAAACAGGGGCTAAATATCAAAGTAGAATCATAAATTTCAAAAGAAAAAGGAGTCTTTTCATAAGAAAAAACTAAGGTATTATAAGCAAGATGTACACGAAACAAAGTAAGTGTTAAGATCTAGAGATGAGATTATATGGTACAATATGAAGTAACAATCACAATAAAAGAAAAATAAAATAATATGGCAAATGAACGAAGATTTTATTAATAATGGAGAGAAAATACAAACAATATTGTGTAGTCATACGAATGTCAAGAATCTCATGGAGTATATATAGGGCCCAAGAGAATATTTTAGTTGGAAAGTTATAAAAACTAAGCCAAAAATAAGGAAACATTTTTCGAAGCTTTAAAATTTCTCCACTTGGAGACAAATTCGACTGCAAGTAATAAACTAATGGCTTTTCAACAAAACTCTCCACCAAAATCTCGTATTCTCTTCCACAAAGTCCAACTAGGACGAACTCAATCAACTGAATCCAAGCACTGCTCAACAGAATTATCTCGAGTATCAAAATTGTTCTAATTGTTACCATGGGCAATTACAAATATTTCAACAATAATTTCCAAACAGGGTAAAGTCACAACCTATAACAGAATCAACAAAACTAGATGCTCCTGTTGAAGGTTCTTTACTAGACTCATTACCTTCAATGACATTCAACTCACACACCACTAAATTAGCTTTCACGTACTTTTGTGGAGGCTTAATATTTTTCAAAGTTCTATCTCTAGCAATTGAATACGATGGCACCGCTGGTGATGGTGGCAAAGAGGCATTACCCACAACTTCTGACTTTGATTGAGATATATTCTTCAATATAAACCCCAAACCAAACTCCAACGATTTTGTTCGAAACGAGATATTCACCAAACTACTAAATTTTTGTTGATTGTTCTCCAATGATTCTGTCAAAACCTACAAGAGATACAATTGGGATCTTTTCTGTCCCCGCAACACAATCCGAACACATTTGCTAACATTCAAGACTCCATATTCACTAATATATTCATATCCTTTTGAATCAAGAGCACTCAAGGAGATCAAATTTCTCTTAAAATATGGGACATGTCACACTTTATTAAGTGCCCTAACTATCACATCAAACATCTTAGTTCTGACTCTTCTCATACCAGTTATCCGATAAGGTGCATTATTACCCATCACCACAACACATTTGAGAACTTCTTCATATGTTGAAAACAAATCCCAATTGGGACACATATGAAAAGAACAGATATATCAAGAATCCAATCATCATCAGGTTTGGAGTCGCTGTCAGAAATAATCAAAACCTCTCCATCACTGTAGTAATTTTTTGCAATATCGATTTCACTTGAACTTTCTAATTGATTTCTCTTCTTAATTGTAGTCAATTTTTCTCTATTCTACAACTTTTAGCCATCCTTCTTTATATGCCTCTCTTCTTGCAATAGTTTGCTGTAGTTAAACTCTTCAATCTTGTTCTCATTAAAATGTGTGTACACATATCTCATGACTAGGTGTTTGTTTTTGCCTTTAACTTAAAAAAAAATTCGAAACTTGCAAAAAAAAAAAAATAGAAAAATTAGACTGGTAGAATCAAGCTCACGGTGTTAAGTTTTCAGGGTGTGGTTTAACACGGACAATCCCAAGTAAAATTTCAAGCTTGAAAATTTATCTGCATTGTCCCTTGATAATAATAGCCTGAAGGGCACAGTCCCTCAGGAGTTAGGACATTGCCAAATATAAATACACTGAATTTGAACCAGAATCAGCTTTTTGGGGAATTATTATTTCCCGAAGATTTTTTCATTAGGCTCGGCCAAAGGTTAGATACAAGAGGAAACAAAGGATTATGCATAAATCAGCAGCCTCAAAGCAAGAAAAACCAGTACGGGATTTCAACAAATTCCTCCTTGTTTGTTCACAAGATTTCTAGCTAGTAACAAAACTTTATCCGAAGATTCTCAAAAGGTAAAGCCAACGTTGTACAATAGTATTTTGAATTCAAACGCTGAGGGGGTACATCAAAGCTTTGTCTTTCCTGGTCTAATATTCATGTTTTCTTGTTGAACTTATTTTTTATGATTTTATTGGAAACTGGTTTTGATTCTCGAAAATTGATTCACAGGTCAATTTCGTGTACTGCCTAAAAAAGTGTTAAGAAATTTCAAAACAAGTTTGTAATGGAAGTGGAAGTCACGAGTGAGGAAAAATAGTATTGTGAGGAGGAAGTTCAACCAGTTAGCTCAAATAAACAACAAAATAGACAAATAATCGAACAAGAAAACACAGTAAAGATAAGATAATCTTATTAACCATTACCCTCAGGCAAAACCCAACAGATCAGTGCCTCAGCCATTGACGAACAACCACCAGTTCAACCGAAATCACAACCAAGGAAAAATACCAGAAATTTCGACACTAAGACTAAACCCCTTTTATCATAGTTCCTCAGCCTATTCTCAAGTCAAATGTTCACACAAGAACACAACACTCCTCACAAGAAGAAATAACTCAAGATTACAATATTATGAGAGTAACAAAAATCAAAAGAGAGTTTTGATTTTCAGAGAGAATGAGAGTAAAAAACTCGAATGGCGCGGAGCTCTTCGAGAGAAAATATCAGAAGCCAAGTACACTGTTGAAACCTTAGGAAGTCTTTTGTATGAGTCACCTAAAGGTCTTCATCCAACGGTCTTGGAGCGACACTTGGCGACATCTTGAGCTTTCAAACGGGTAAATTAAAACACAGCTTTTTTTCAATTTTCAGAAATATACGACTTTGCACCATCTTTAAAATAAAGAATCAGTCAACTGGTCAACAATCCATCTTTGATGGTTGATTGGCATCATTGTGCCATCCTTTCATTCACTACCTTGGTACAATGATTCACATTCATTAGTGGTTATTCTCTCTTTTGGTATCATCAACACACCTTACCAGACTCTTAGATCAGTAGGTAGTAATGTTCAGCAATGTTAAGTAATCCAGAAACTTGTTTAATGGCAGTACTTTGGTACCTACATCAGCATGATTATAGTTAGTAGAAATCTTTTCAAGTTTTACAACTCCTTGTGAAATTATATCCCTTATAAAGTGAGATCTAACATCAACATGTTTAGATCTGTTTTGTAATATATGATTTCTACTTAAATGAATGACAGATTGACTATCTGAATAAAGAACAACTTCTTTAGCAAAATCAAATTCATTTAATAACCCTTTTAACCAAATTCTCTCTTTAATGGCATATGTGGCGGCAATGTATTCTGCCTCGGTAGATGATAAAGCAACAATCTTTTGAAGCTGAGATTTCCAACTTATACAGTAATTGCACAAAGTATTCATATAGGCTGAAGTTGACTTCGTGTTATCCCTATCATTGACATAATCTGAATCAGTAAATCCTTTCAAAACAACACCTTCAAATTGTTTCCTAAACTGAATTCCTAAGTCTGAGGTACCCTTAATGTATCTGAGAAGCCATGAAAATTTCTAGCTTATACATGAATTGCACAAAGTATACATATAGGCTGAAGTTGATTTCCCGTTATCTCTATCACTGGCATAATCTAAATAGTAAATCCTTTCAAAACAATACCTTCAGATTGTTTCCTGAATTGAATTCCTAAGTCTGAGGTACCCTTAATGTATTTGAGAAGCCATTTCCTGGCTTCCCAGTGTGCTTCGTCAGAATTTGACATATATATACTTAAAACACTTATAGAATATGCCAAATCTTGTCTAGAACACACCATAAGATACATTACAGACCCAACTGCATTAGGATAAGGCACATTTTCCATTCTTTCAAACTCTTCTTTAGTTCTATGCCACAAATCTTCAGCTTGTTTTCTAAACTGAATCCCCAAGTTTGAGGTCCCCTTAATGTACCTAAGAAGCCACTTCATGGCTTCCCAATGTGTTTCACCCGGATTTGACATATATCTACTGAAAACACTTATAGAATATGCCAAATCTGGTCTGGAGAAAACCATAAGATACATGACAAACACAACTATATTGGAATAAGGCAATTTTGTTTAGCAATTTCAGAATGTATGATTTTTTTTTGCTAAGACTTAGTGTGCACTCTCTCACATTTCTCTTAACTTCAATACCTAAAATCTTTCTAATAGGACCTAAATCCTTCATTTCAAATTCAGATTTTAGTTTGTCTTTTATTTCTTCCATCTCTTTTATGTCACGACTTGCCAACAGCATGTCATCCACATAAAAGAGTAGATAAAGTGAATTTGCTTCACCATTTCCTCTACAATAAGGACATGTATCAAAGTTACTCCTCTTAAAACTAAGTCCAAGTACAAAATTGTCAAACCTTTTATACCTTTGCATTGGAACTTGTTTTAAGCCATATAGAGACTTTTTAAGAGAGAAAACTAAGTCATCTTTTTGATTTATTTCAAAACCTTTAGGTTGTTTTATGTAAATAGTTTCATCTAAATCTCAATTTAGAAAAGTTGTTTTGACATTCAATTGATCTAATTCCCAATTAAATTGAGTGGCTAAAGCAATAATGACCCTGACTGTAGTAAATTTCACAACATGTGCAAAAAATTCATTGAAATCAACTCCTTTTTTAGTAAAACTCGTTGCTACAAGTCTAGCTTTATATCTTATGTCATTTTCACTTTCTTCACCCCTTTTAATTTTGAAAATTCATTATCAATCAACAACCCTCTTACCTTCAGGTCTTTGACCAAAATCCCGATTTTATTCTTATTAAGAGATTGCATTTCATCTTGCATGACTGCAAGCCAGTGCTTAGAATCTTTACTATTTAAAGCATCCTCAAAATATTTAGGTTCTTCCCCAATCATACTTTGATAGGACAACAAACAACATCATCTTCAAACCTAACAGGAGGTCTAATTTATCTTATATATCTATCTCTAGTAAGTTGATAGTTTTCTAAAGACTGATCCGACTGTAAATTAGCATCATGTTTATTAACATAAACACTATCAACAAGTGTTTCCACATTTCTTTCAACAGGATCGAAGTAGTTCGATGAGTTTCATCATCAGATTACTCCACCTCAATTTCAATTCCCTTTTTCACACTTTCAATCTGATCAAAAGGCTCAGTTTGATTTTTAATTTAAGATAGGGCATATCCTCTTCATTAAAAATGACATTTCTACTAATGATGGTCTTATAGCCTTTGATTTTTCTGACCCATAGTCTATACCCTTTAACCCCTTCACCATAGCCCAAGAATACACATTTAAGGGCCATAGGTTCTAACTTGCCTTCAATTTGATGTACAAAAGCTGGACATCCAAAAACCCTCAAGTTATTGAAGTCAACAAGTTTCCCTCTCCACATTTCTCCAGGAGTTTTAAAATTTATAGAACTAGAAGAGCTCCTATTAATGAGATACCTAGCAGTTTTAACAGCTTCACCCCAAAATATTCAGTCCTCGAGACCTTAATCTTTTTGTCAGTCTAGTTTTCTATCAAAAATTTCCATTCTTTGAAAATACTAAATGTGTCAGATTTTGATTTTAAAAGAAAAATCCAATTTTTTTCTAGAAAAATCATCTAGACTAACAAATAATATTTAAAACCAGATTGTGTAGGCACAGAAGTTGGTCACCAAAGATCAACAAACAAATATTCAAGTATGGACACAAATTTATGCATTCCAGACAGAAAAGGTAGTCTATTATACTTTCTTATAATACAATAATCACAAAAACTGAGTTTTTCAATGTTATCTTTCCCAAAGGCACCCTGTTTTTTTAAAATATGCAAACCTTTGTAACTAATATGGCCCAATCTTTTATGCCATATTTGTGACTTATCATTTTGAACTGAGATTACCGCTGAAGTGGAATCAAGGAAAATATTAGTTTATGAAATGTACAGGCCATATCTCATGGGAGCTTCAACAATTACATAAGAGTCCTTCAAGATTTTAATGTATCATTTGCTAATCAAAATGTCATAGTTGAGGTCATCTAAAACCTACAAGGAAATAAGATTTCTTTGCAAATCAGGAACAGATCTAATTTTTTCAAGAATTAACTTTTTGTTTCCCTTCACATTTAGTGTGATTGTTCGTATTCCTTTTACCCGACTGTCATACAATTACCCATTAAAACCTTACCATTAGTCACATTTTCAAACTTTGTAAACCATTCTTTATTTAAATGACCCTCTTCTAGACAGTAAAAACATTTTTTGCATTTTGTCTTCACTTTCATTTTATCTTTAAAGTTTCCCTTCTTTTTGTATCCAGGTTTCTTGTTAGAAATGACATTCTTGGGATTAACTTGTACTTCATCATCAAATTAATACCACTCATAGACTTCCTCTTTTCAGATTTTAACTCTAACTCCTTAGTTCTCAAGGCATTAATGATCACATCAGTAGTTAAAGTTTCCCTACCATATTTAATTGCATTTTTAACATCTTTATATTTATCACCAATTGAATTTAATCAAACCACAACCAGCTGTCCACTTGAGAGTTTCTTGTTATAGTTGGCTAGGTCTAGGGATGGTATGTTGAATCTATCAATATTAGTTTCAAGGTCACGAGAAGGGTCCAATTTAAAACAAAGAACTCTTTCAGAAGATAGACCTTATAAGGTTTTAAGATAAGTAATTTCCAATTTCTTCCACAATTCAGTAGTTGTCTTAGTTTCACCAATTTCTCTAAGTACATTATTAGACAAATGCATAAAAAATGTGCTCGGTGCAGTTTCATCTTATTCAGTGACTTTACTTATTTCAAGATCGGCTGGCCATGGCTTATCAATGGCTTTTGCACATTTTTGTTGAAGTAAAAGCGCCCTCATTTTCTGGCGCCAAAAACTAAAGTCTCCTTTGCCATTAAAAACTTCCAATTCAAATATCAATGGCTTTTGCACATTTTTGTTGAAGTAAAAGAGCTTTCATTTTCTGGCGCCTAAGATTAAAGTCTCATTTACCATTAAAAACTTAAATTTCAAATTTTGAGCTAGTTATTATAAAACAAATTTGAATGCAATGAAGTGAATGCAGATTAGACAGGCACTTAACAGATACTTGCAACTCAGAAAATAAACCAAGTATCACCATACAAGGGACACACAGAATATATAGTGATTGCAAGTTAACAAAACAAGAACTTCGGTTATTTCACAGAGTAAGAGATTGATCATAGTAGTACGATCACATAGTTATATTCAACACAAGATAATGTACAAATCACAACAAACATATATCATACTACAAGAAAGGTTGTAGCAGAGTATTTTTATCAAGGTCCTCGACTGAGTTCAAGGTAACCCTCATATTTTAGACAACTCACAGAGTTTCTGGACAAAGGAATTATCAAGATAGTCAAAGATCAGGTTTTTAAACACAAGTGCAATGAACTTAATGTGCATAAACACTTAATTTGTACTATAAACCGTAAAACAGAAATGATCTCACCAGATTTCCCTATTAGGGTTTCAAGAAATAACGAAGAGCAGTTTAAAGAAGTGTCACAGCTTTCGAATCTTCATGAATTAGAGTCAAGAACCTTCGTTCATCCGCTCTGATACCACTATTAGGAGGATGTTCAACCAGTGAGTTCAATTAAACATCAAAATGGATAAATAATCGAACAAGAAAATACAGTAAAGATAAAAGAATCTTATTAATCGTTGCCCTCAGCAAAACCCAACAGATCAATGCCTCAGCCACTGAAGAACAACCACAAGTTCAACCAAAATCACAACCAAGGAAAAATGTCAGGAATTTCGACACTCAAACTAAACCCCTTTTATTATAGTTACTCAGCCTATTCTCAAAATCAAATGTTCACACAAGAACACAACACTCCTCACTAGTAGAAATCACTCAAGATTACAATATTGTGAGAGTAACAAAAATCAAAAGAGAGTTTTGATTTTCACAGAGAAGGAATTATGAGTCACCCAAAGATCTTCATCCAACGATCGTGGAGCTGACACTTGGCGACATCTTAAGCTTCCATTCAAACAGGTAAGTTAAAACACAACGTTCTTCAATTTTCAGAAAAACACAACTTTGCACCATCTTGAAAATAAAGAATCAGTCAACTAGTCAACAATCCAGCTTTGAGGGTGGATTGGCATCATTGTGCCGTCTTTTCAAGTACTTTTCAATTTTCAGTATTTTCTTGAAGAATTGGCTACTTTGAACCATCAGGGATTGTTGCTTTTATGGTAGGCTTTCCAGGCCAAGAAAACAGCATCTGTAGTATGCAGTAATTAAAGAGAGAGCGTCTTTTTGTCTTCATGACTTGCATGTTTTTCTTGTTAGACACGTCAAATCCCTGTTCCCAGGTTCCATAGTCGATGTGTGGCAGCTTCTTATGAACCGTGTTTTGAACTAGCTGGCCCATAGAATAGAGCCATATTGTGCTCGACTGTAGGGGCCAACTGCCTACCAGCCGCTCAGGTTGCGCTATTCCGCTATATCGAATGAAAGCTGACTTGTAAAGAAACACTCCTAAGATTGGACTGTTACTCCTTTACTTATCTAGTCATAAAATTTGAATCAGGTTAGACCAAACTAAAGATTGTAAACACATATCATATACTATTTATTTATTTATTCCCTGGGGAGGCAGGTTAGATGTTAAGAGACAAAATCTCACATCAAATAAAAATGAAAATATAGATCAATTTATAAGGGTTTTGGTTACTCCTCTTAATAAGGTTGGTCTTTTAAGATGAAATTTCAAATCTTAACATAGTATCAGAGTCCATTAAGTTCCAACAAGTGATTCAATCACATTAAGATTCAAAAAGAATGAGCACGGGAATTTGAAAATTGATACTCAAACAATCCACAATCTTGCAAGACATGTTAAGCGATAAAATCTCAAATCAAATATAGATAAATCAGTTTATAAGGGCTTTGACTATTCCTCTTAATAAGGTTGATCCTTCAACTTGGAATCCCATATCTTAATATTAGAGAATATTAATTTTAAAAAATGAAGGGAAGAACATGAATAAATAAGCCAAAAAGTGACAAATTTTTTGAGATAAGGTGTAAATATAAAATCTTGATAATTAAAATTTTATTTTTTCACCATTCTGAAAAGTGGTAAGTGATTTTGTTTAGTCACTGTTTTTTACTTGGGTCACGTGACACAGTTTCTCTAGGAATGAACGGTGCCCAGTCTCCAATGTTCTTTGAGGTTGGGGTGAGAGAATGAGATTGATAATAATAGTAGTGAATTCTTGTCGTTAATAGAGCATTATTTGATTTGCCATGTGCAACAACATGGAGTCCACATTTATTTGTTTTTTTATATTAATTTTTGGGGAAAATTGCGGCCGCGGTCC